>JAMXBD010001717.1:0-304634 GCA_024138025.1 Combretum micranthum | reverse complement strand
CTGTAGTCGATACATAATCTCATGCTTCCATCTTTCTTCTTAAACAATAGAACTGGAGCTCACTAAGGTGAAACACTGGGTCTAATGAATTTCTTCTTCAACAATCGTTAGCTGCACTTTAAGTTCTGCATTCTATAGGCCATTCTATAAGGGGTCTTTGATATCGATGTAGTATCGGGTATCAAATCAATTCCAAACTCCACTTCTCTCATAAGCGGTAATCCAAGCAAATCCTCTAGAAAAACTTCTGGAAACTCACATACTACAGGTATATACAAAACTAATTCTTGTTTATCCTCTTTCACCATAGAAGCCAAAACCGATCTCCCCCACAGTTCATAAGTAGGTAGAACTGGAGGTCGTTGTACTACCAACTTATAAGCAAACTAGTCTCCATCAAGTAAACTGAACTCCACAACTGAATTGTGGCAATCTATCACCACATGGTACTTAACCAACCAATCAACTCCAAAATCACAGTAAGATCCAACATGTCTAATACAATCAAATCCGCAAGTAGATGCCTACCCACTATCTCAATATCCACATCCTTACATACCCTATCTAACACGGATCCACATCCGAAGGTGTACTAACAGATACATAATCAGACATGTTCTCAATAGATAAACCACATACATCCACAAATGATTCAGAAACACAAGAAAAGCTAGTACCAGTATCGAACAATACAAATGCACTATGCTGGAGTATAGGAAACATACTCGCAATAGTGTCCACACTGGATGTCTCATTACTCTGAAGAGCGTATACCTTTGCTAGTGTTCACTGTCCCTGGCTAGAATAAACTTTGCCAAACTGCCTTCCTTTGCAATCCACTACTCGTTATCCTCTCTGTCCACATTTAAAGCAGAAAACCTGTAGAAGGATCCTATCTATACAAACACTACTCTTATGTCCAAGCTTCCCATAAGAAAAGCAAGCATTTTCCACCCAGTTACAATCCTTCAAGTCATGTGGATCAAGGCATCTAGGGCACCTCTTGTCAAAATTATGCACCACTGACCTGAAAGTCTAAGTAACAGGCCACTTGCCTTTGTCTTGTGCCAAAACACCAGCTGCTGGTCTCTTGCGCAAGAAGATCTGATTTCTCTGAGGCTCTCTGCTCTTAATCATGTTCAGGCCTTATTCCACTATCTGGGCTTTATTCACAACTGTTGAATAGTTGCTCAAATCATCAAGTTGACTTGATACTGGATCTCAGGCTCCAATCTAGTAATAAACCTGCTAACTTTGGCTTCCTCACTCTCCTTCAACACATCAGGTAGAAACCTCATCAGCTTGTGCAGTTCAGGCTCATATTCCTCTACTAACAATTTCCCTTGCTGTAGAGTATAATATTCCTGGAGCATTCTTGTTTGACACTATTTGAAAAGAATTCTCTGAAGAAAGCCTGTGAAAATCCTGCCATGTCACCACTCCTACCATGTGTCTTTTCGTGCTCAACACAGTTTATTGGCTCTTCCAGTTAATAGATAAGAGGCATACTCAACTCTCTTGTTCTCTGGAATGTCCAAGTAAAAAAAGTCTTCTCGACTTCCTCCATCCATAACTATGCCTCTAAGGGTTTATCTGATACTGGCTCAAACTTAGACACCAGGTCCACAAATTTGTTCAGGATAAGAACATCTGGATGTCTAGCCCTATTACCTCCGTTCCCATTCAGCCTTTGTGTCTCTTGTCTTTAAGCTTCAGCATTCGCTTGGACCATCTGTATGTCCCTCCTCATATCCTGCTATTGCTATCTAACCACTCCCAACAAAGCATTCAAAGCTTGCATAAGCTGTGCAGCACAACTAGAACCTGCTGTCCTACAGGTGGTGGTGGTGGTAAATTCTCATTCTGAGTCTGCTGCTCATTCTCATTCTCTTCAGGATTCCTTCTTCTTGGAGGCATTCTAAAACAAAAAAACATCATAAGATTAGACAAGATATCCAACTCAAGATCAAAACTTAGAATCTATCAGATAACAACAACTTAACTAAAGAACAAACCTATTCTACCCCTCTCATCAAATCTCACCGTCCTAAGGAGTCAAAACTTAGATCTATTTGATTAAAAACCTATAGTTCTGATACCAATTAAGCTGTACGCCCTAAAATAAGGTATTACAATCCGCCATGTGTCCTCTCTCGAAAAGGACACGCTAAGGCTCTAATATCTATAAAATTTTAAATATCATGTAAATACATATAAGGTATCTCATAGGGTACTCAACATAACCTGTATAACCTAGAACATAGCTTCTAAATAAACTTCTGATTTAAAATAATCATATAAGTTGGTAATACCAAGCCAACTAAACCAAACCATAAATTATGTGAAAACCTTTTATAACCTAGAACTTCCTACAACATAAATTCCCAAAGTCTTTATATAAAACATAAAAACATAAACATATAATTTTCAAGTCTTCAATATATCTAAACATTTCTCTTCTTCCATGAACTTGTAAACTGCAAATCTAACTCTCAGCTGGGTCGTCAGGTCTACTATCACCATCCCATTGATCAAAGATAAGATCATAACCCGAAATATCATATACAATGTCTTCATTACCTGTACCTGAAATTTTAAAAAGTGAGCTGCAAAGCCCAGTACGATAACTCCAATTCTTAAAAGCAAATGAAAATGAACACGCAACAGGTATATATATCAAATGTACTTAGTCTAATACAAGCAATCAGTTTGTTATCTTTTTATAGTAAGCAAATCAATACAGTTCAGGACTATGTATACTCTAGTCTCGAACTCGAAGTAACTCAAACTTATCTTTAAAAATAACTAACTCTTCAAAAATAAGGTAATTATATACATATATGGATGAGCGGGTACTCCCCAAACATCCCAGTTTCCCCCCTAATTCTACCGGAATCATATCAAAGCACGAGTCCACTAGGGACAACCTCACAATAAGATCATCAGGGTGCCTCACCAGTATCACTGTCTAGCAAGTCTTTACTGGTCGAAGCCAAGCACAACCAAGCAGACAATTATTAAGCCGAATAGTATTAGGTTTATTTATGAAGTTTTGTTCCTATAACAATCAAGCAATTCTAAAACTTATAAACAAAAACAACAAACAAAGATTGGTCGTACGTTTCTAAATTCAGAATACAACTCAAATCTCAAACCAATATCAACACAACAATGACAACCCGAACTCCAAAACTCTATATCAACACCAACAACAATTCCATAAACTTCAATATCCTATTACAAATATATACATGAATCAACAATTATAAACACGTTATCAATATATCCTAAAGACATGAATTCTCTAAAAACCCTAACCTGACAAGAAGTCTCCGATATCTGCATCGTCTACTCCGATCAAACTCCACAAAAATCCTCAAGAACAATAATGAACCGCACAAAACTCCACAAATACCGAATATTTCACCAAAACCCAAGATTTGCATATCAATAAGAACGTATAAGGATTGTCTAATCGTACATTGATTAAAACCATCGTAGAGGAGATATAACTTACCGATTTAGATCATCAAGAACCCAACCTACATCCATCAATTCGGATCTCACCCAAAGCTAGGGTTTCCTTCATGCAAACAACCACAATGTCCTAAGAACTTGCATGAAATTCGCATAAAACATGTAGAACAACGTTATACTTACTTGATCAGACCATAAAACGCACTCCTTATCTAACCGAATCAGATTAAACCTGAGATCTTAATCCTTCCCATATTTCCTTTTAAGAACACAACAAAACCCTAAAAGATATTACATAAATCCAAAGAACATGTTGTAGGTGGATTAGGATCACTCACATTTGATCAAACTCGCCTTAACATGAAACCTTAACACTTAGATATCAAGAACAGATCTTAAACGCTTAGAGGAGGAAAGAAAATGAAGGAGATACATCTGTCTTAACTAACTGTTCTATGTCTCGTATTTATAAATTTTTACCTTACGCCGGCAATTCTGATATCTACACCAGTGGCATAGAAACCTAGGAGGCAGCATTCGTTGTGCAACAAAAAATCCTTCGCGTCGTTTCGAACATCATACGTCGGCAAAACCCAAGGCAACGCCGGTGGCGTTCGACTCTAGCGTTAGACAATAACGCTTCTTAGCCAAATCAATGCTGAGAAACACATGCACACACTCTCCAGTGTTCGACTCCAGCGTAAGAAAATCTATCATTGTGGACATCTTACACTAGTCTCCACGCCGGTAGCATACTCCTTCCAAAAGCCGGCGTTGGATCTGTAGAAAATTGCAGACATGCGCATCTTCAACAAATGTAAATCCAAATTCAAATTATACTCACTTAACTCATCTTTTGACCTTCCTTTTATCTTATATCATCTCATGATCATCCATTCAATCTGTATGTTACACAAGCACTGAGATGATAGTTATTTACTAATTTATGGTTTACATATATTTGTCATTTCTTATCAAAGCAGCTAAAAGATCCTGCTGTTTGAAATTGTATCATTCTCTAAAGGTAATCTAATGATAGTATTCAAGTGTAGCTTGTTTACTACTACTAGGGTACCCTCAGGGCGTGACAATAGTAAATGGAATTCTATTTATGAGAAAACATGCATTAATAACAGTATCTGCCAAAAAACACTTCGGCACGTCCTTATGAATTAATAACGTCCTACCAATCTCAATAAGATATCTATTCTTATGTTTATCAGGTCCTTTTTTTGTGGAGTATAAACGCATGAAGTTTGATGAATAATCCTATGTTTTTGCATATATCATTGAAAAACATTAGACATGTATTTTTTGGCATTATTTGTGTGGAAAACATGAATGGTGGAGTTAAATTGATTTTGAATTTCAACAAGAAATGCATAGAATAAATTAAACAACTCATAATGATTTTTCATTAAATTTAACCATGTCATTCTTGAATAATCATCAATAAATGTAACAAAATATTTAAATCCATAAGAGAATTGACAAGTGCAGGTCCCCATACATCACAATGAACTAAATGGAATGAAGAAGTAGCCCACTTATTAATTCTTAGACTAAAAGAAACACGACTCTATTAGCCTAGTTGACATGACTGACATTGAAGACTAGGACAAGACTATTCAAGGATGGATGGTCAAACCGACAATGCATCTCCATGGGATCTGGTACAGTAGCCAAGCAAGTAGTAGCTGTAGGTGTTGAAACCATAGAGTATAGCCCATTAGACTCATGTCCTCCATCAATCATCCTCCTCGTTCTGAAATCTTGTATCACAAAAGAAGAAGGTAAATGTGATGGAACAATAAAAGAGATGGTATGTTTACTAATGGATAGTAAGTTAAAAGGTAATTGAGGAATATACAAAATAGACTTCAAAAGGAAAGATGGAATGGGCGATGCAGAACAATTCCATTAACAGGTGAAGTGGATCCATTAGCAAGAGTGGCAAGTAATAAGGAACAATGAGTAATACGTAAGAAGTAATCTAATGTACTTGACATATGATCAGTGGTGCCAGAATCAACAACCTAAGGTACTAGAGAAGCTTGAGTAAGGCAGATAGTAGGATTACCTGACTAGACTAAGGCTAAAGAAGAAGAAGATGGCTACAGGACATTTTTGATGTTGTAGGAGTCTAGTGTATTCTTCCCACGATAAAGTAATAGTAGATTACTTGAGTTCGTCAGCATGCGCAAGCATTGAATCTTGAGAAGTATGGGCAGGTGTAGATGTGCCAACCGAATCACATGAGCTCTAGGAGGATGTCCATGTAAATTCCAACAAGTCTCCCCAGTATGCCTGGGCAATGATAGTGATCACAATAATGATGTGGACCATGGCCTTACCCCCCATGGCCTGTATGACTTCCTTCTCGACCAAAATATCCTCCATGTCTAGCATTAGATGTATGACTAACAGGAGCTAAATGGTCACTAAGACAAGCAGGAGATAGTGTAGATTGTGCTAAAACATGACTAATGCTAAAATAAACCACAATTAAAGTTGGGAGCTCTGATGATCAAAGAACCTATGATTTTTTTTTTTAGCACTGGTTTAAGACTACAAAGAAGTTTGACAATTGCAAGACGATCATGTTGTTTTTGTGATAGGCATAAATTATTCATAATTTTCTTAGTATATTAAATCCAATCCAATGCTTACTTAGATAATTTATTTAAGAATCGGTACTTAATTACTTCATTATTCATTTCAGGTGATTTTGGAACAAATCAACAGCAATTATACCCTTTAGAGTAAGGATCAAACATTTGGGAAATCAGGGCATTATTAGTAGTAGCAAGTCTTACATGAACCCTAAATGCTCATAACGCTGTTATGAAGGAAAAAAAAGGACACAACAGCCACAACGAGATGCATTACGGGTGTTATGAAGGATAAAGTGAAGATCAGAGACCATCACAGGTTGTGTAATTAGCGTCATGAGGGTTAAATTATGAAATAGTGACAATCATTCCCTCGATCACGCCTGTGATGAAGGGCGAGATTGTGCCTGTTTTGAGACAATTCGAAGAAAACCCACATGAAACATTTCTTTTAAAGGCTATGTCCAAATGGGCATCTTATCTAGGGTATAAATAGCTTGTAACCTTTAGGAGAAGACATAAGGATTCATACACATCACTTTAGTTATTCATTACGTCGATCGGAATTAAAGAGTAACTGTAGAGAGAGAAAGTGTGAGAAGTGTGTATCATTTTATAGAATTAAAGTGTCGTATTCTGTATCTTTTCTAGGGATGATTTTGAGAAAGATGATTGGAATTCATTGTTCGTGTTTGTAAAAACATTCTTACAGTTGTAATCCAAAAGGAGTTAGTTGTTTTCTCTATTCGCATGTTTCATTCCTTGTTTTTTTCTTTCTATCGTTGTTATTGTTGTTTCATAATGAGTGAGTAGTAAATTAGAGTTTACAACATCATGTGAACATGAATGGTCATAATTATATGAATTTGACTTGTTGATTGTTAATATCTAGTGGTTAAAACTTTAACAAAATTAAGAGAGTATAGTGCACGACACATTCTTATAGTAGATCTCGATGGAATATGTTGAGAAACAGTTCCATTGAGTAGATTTGGATCACTAAAACAAACTTGTAAACCCCTGTTTTCTAAGCCCTAAACCTTAAGCCGGGAAGTCTACCGGAGACCTTAAGTCAACCGATCTTGAGTAAAGCCCTACCGTTTAGATCCGACAAACCCGAGTTCGTAAATCGAAGAGTCGAAAAATAATTAAAGTGTTTAGAATAGTCCGTAATAATATTTGATTATTAAAAATATCAGATTGGTTCCATTTCGGCTTATTTCGAACCCGTTTGGATACTGCTTTGGAAAGCGTGTGGGCTCGGAAAATTAAAAATATATCTTTAATATTTTTAGACTCGTATTTTTATAAGGATTTCAAAAATATCAAGTTTAGAATTTTTCGGATTCTAAAAATATCAGTTATAGCTCATATAAGCTTATTTTACTCTTACCGGTAACTAAATTGTTAAATTTCTAAAAATAATTTAATTGATTATTTTATTTAAATCATAAAAATTCTGCTACTTTAATAAAAATATTTTTCTTAATTTATTTTAAATTTTCTTATTCAAAAAGCCACTTTATCAACCCATACCTCAAGTACACATACATTATCATTACTACACATTATTATGTCTTCTTTTGCTTTTTCTTACACTCCTCTTCCCAAAATTGCAGCTGCCCATTCCCCATAAAATTAGCCACTTTTCATTATTTAATTATTTATTTGATATTTTAAAAGTCTTTTAGTTACAATTGGATGCAACTTGTTACACTTTCAAAATTGCAAGTTAAAACCAAGTTACACTCACTCCTCCCACACTCAAAATCACGACCAGCCCTCCTCCATGCAGCTGCTATTTTATTTTTTTTTTAAATTATTTAACACACACAATCTCTATTTAAGTATCTTATTCCCTCTCTTTCATCTTTACAAACCCTACATTTTTCCTCTCTCTTTTTCCCTTTTTTCTCTTCTTCTAGGCTTGTCTTCTTCATAAACAAGCTGCCCCATTTTTATTTTACACCCCACATATTTTCTTGCAAGTATTTGAGGTAATCTTTCCTTTTTGCTCTTATAAGATGTTCTAGGATGATACCATGGATGTTTCATGCATCAAAGGACATTCCAAGCTTAAAAGGCTATGGATGATGATGCCAAGAAGTGAAACACTCCTCTAGATGATGATCTCTTTTGTTCTTAGTATTTTGTTATATGGAAGGCTTGTTTATCTTCTTGTTTTTGTGATAGCTTGTAGATCTAGAGTTTTATCAAGCTTTAGTTATGTTTATGTGTAGATCTAGAAGTTTAAGGCCTACTACTAAGTTTTCTTATGCTTTCATGGTTATATATTGAGTAGATCTTAGATTCAAGTTGGAATGAAAAAGAAAAATTCGTAACTTGTCAATGCCCTATTTTAAAAACCCTCTTTCAAGTCTTAAAATGGAAGCTTTTGTTAAGAAAATGAAGGTTTGATGGATGTATATCATCAAGGCTTCATCTTGCAAGAATCAAAGTTGATTTTCAAAAACAAAAATTGTATTTTCGGATCAAGACAAAGATCCAAAATAAAAACATGTTTTCCAACTCACAAATGAGGATTTTATTCAAGAAATGAAGGGTTCTTGAGATATAATATGTAATGGGTTGTTTTTCCATGATTTTTGATGAATTTTCTCAAGAGATATGTCAAAATAAATTTATGAAAATTCGGATCAAGACCAAGACCTATTTTTGGAACCCATCAATCAACTTTAAAATGAAGATTTAGACAAAAATATAAGAGGCTCTTGATATAGATATCTTAAGGAATGGATTTTCATAAGTTTGAATGGGTTTTCCTAAAAGTATTGCATAAATCAAGTGCTTTGTAGAAGACAATATTTAGGTCTTGTTTTCATTGTAAGTTTCAAAGTGGAAATTCGTAATTATGAGAAGACCAATTTTGAAAACCTTCTTTTTGATCTCAAAACAAGTATTTTACATTGAAAATGAAATGCTTTGATGATACATAATATAGGAAAAATTATTTTCATTGAACTAAGTGAGTTTTAGTAAAGGAATTACTCAAAACAAGAATGAGTTTCAACTTGTGAATGTTGGTTTTATGAATATGGATTCTTAGAAGTTTCTTTTGAAATTATGTTTGGGATTAGATAAGCATGTAATCTCTTAATTTTGTTTTGAGGATCCCCTTGCAAGCTTAGGACAAAAATAAATTGGCCTAAGTAGTTAAATGGAGTAGATATGGAAATTTTTCACAAAGGCTCAAATCTGGAATTTTCGCAACCCTACTGTACAGTACGTTTCCGACCCTTAAATGACCTTAAATGTTTGAATTAACTTTAGAAATGGATAGCTCTTTCGAAGTAGGTATAAATCGGTATTTATAAGCTAAATTCCGAGTTAAAATGAGTTAGATATGACCTTTTTAAGTTAAGGATTCAACCTAGACGGAAATTGACGAACTTAGTAAATAAAATTGTTAAGTTTAATAGAACTTCATAGAATACTCATTGAGGGTATTCTTTGTACCTAGGTGAATTGGAGGACGGGTTACCACTTCCGAGGACTATTACGACTAGTGGATTTTCATTACATGGACAAGTGAGTTCATTTCTCAATTAATTATGCTTTGGATGTGCTTGTAGTCGTAGTGGCATTAGATTAGGAAAAGATAAAATTGTGATTGTATGGTGATCTAAACTTGCATGAATGAACGATAAGTATATCGAGGCAAGCTTTGTTGCAATAATCTTGTATGAGCTAGTATAGATTTGGAATGTCTGAAATTTGTATGGTCACTTTTAAATTATCTAATTAATATACCGATTATATGAATAATTGTACATGCATATCACGTAATGAGTCACATATCATTATCGAGTATGTCTTTGGTGGGACAAAGGTGTACTCGGGAGGCAGCGGGTCTTTAATGAAAGGGGACTAGGGTCGCATGACTTATGGACCACCCCATTCGAATAATGAAACTATGGTTGCATGACTTATGAACCAACATTAAAAATTGTGGTTGCATGTCTTATGGACCACCCCACTTAAGATTGGGACTATGGTTGCATGTCTTATGGACCAACTTTGGAATTGTAGTTGCATGACTTATGAACTACCCCAAACCCCGAATGGAGGGCGCAAATTCATTCACTTATGACTACCGGAAAGTCATATGCTTGTTGCTCATATGCTTGTGCATTCATATGGTTGCTTAATTATAACTTGCTTGTATAGATATTTTAGCTTGGTTGGGTATGTTACTTGAAGAAAATGAATCTCACTAAGCATTAGCTTATACCCCAACAGTTTTTGCTGCAGCGTTCCTATTTTTTGGATGTTCCGAGAGGACATTTTGTGCAGGTTTATCACATGGAATTTAAAGAGCTTTTGAGGAAGTCGGGACCTAGTGTAGGCGTGGACTTCTAGGAAAATCTCTTTAATGTGAATTCATATATGTGTAATTGGAGCTAAACGATGTAGACTCCTATTATTTTGGCGGGGGTATGCCCCCTTGGCTTTTGTAAAGTTTAACTGTTTATCTTGTTGTGATTTATATTCTTAATGCAATGTATGCTTTCTTAAGACTACTCGAATCAAAGTGTGATCCTAAAAGTTGTGTGAGTACACCTTACACTTTATATATAAACTTATGGGATGACTAAGGATGCCATACTTAAGTTTAAATATCGAGTGTGGTGGACTGTTGCGTTTAGGGTACCCTTTGGGGCGTGACAAAACTACTCCTGTTAATAGAAATATTATTAGGAAGTTTGTTGCATGTGTTGTGAAATTCAATAATAATAGTAGAGATTAATGCAATTTTAACTTGTCCATTCATTGGGAGAGATTCTAATGGATGCAATTAAGATTAGAATTGAGTATTTTTGAGAAGAATACTGATGAATTAAGAAATTCTGCAGTTAACAATTAATAGGAAGAATACTCTAATGAATCATGTTGATATGGTGGATTAAACATGCTGTGAATTAAATTTGTTGTTGTTTTCGTGTTATTTTGTGGTTTTGTTTAGTGAACTTATAGTTAGTGTAGTTTAGTTGCTTAATTAATATTCAATTTACTTAACTCAATTATCTGATTACTAGTTAATAGGAGATTTAATTGGTACTAGTGTTTGCATATGTTCCCTGTGAAAACGACCTTATAATCATCCATACTAATAAATGATAGGTACACTTCCCTATCAAACTGAGTAATATATAGAATATAGGTCTATAAATTTAAGACTCGATAGCTCTAATTAGAGGGCCAATAAGTTTTTGGTGCCATTGCTAGAGAATGACTTCATCATTAGGAAATTAAAAATTCATGTACATCTAGCATTTACTTTTGTTTTATTATTTTAAAAACTTGTGCTAATATTGAATTGTTTGTTGACTTGCAGTTTATGAGCCGAAGTAGCAATTCTAAACTTGCTAACTTTGATCCTGAACCTAAGAGAACAATAAGAATGAATCTCAGAACGATAAGACAAATCATTGAAAGGTTATCTCCCGTATCAAAAGAGAGAGACTAGAATCTTCACAGATGGAAGATATTGTTGGAGAGCCTATAGTTGCTATTGGTACTGTCAACTAAAATGATGGGGCGGAACAAATTCCACCATATAATATGAACCCACCACCACATAGGGGAAATGGAAATGAGATAACCCCTATGAATGAGCCAGGAGTCAATCAGCCTGTGGCGTAAAGAACAATGATGGATTATTGTAGGCCCAATTTGGATGGGGCTAGTACCAGTATTACTAGACCAAGAGTGCAAGTAAACAATTTTGAGATCAAGCTTGGAGTGATTTAAATGATCTAGCAGTGTGTTCAATTTGATGGCTTCAATGATGAACATTAAAATACTCATTTGCAGCAATTGCTAGAGATCTGTGACATGTTCAAGATAAATGGAGTATCAGAGGATGTCATCCGCCTTAGGTTGTTCTCGTTCTCTTCGAGGACGAATGCCAAATAATGGCTTAACTCTATGCCAAAGAACTCCATTAACACTTGGCAAGAGACGGCGAAATTCTTCATGAGGAAGTATTTTCCACCATTAAAGACAGCTAATCTAAGAGCAAATATATCTTCCTTTTGATAAATAGACTTAGAAACGTTAAACGAAGCATAGGAGAGATGGAAGGATTTGTTAAGGAAATGGCCTCATCATAGGCTTCCAGAATGGCATCAAGTTCACACCTTTTACAATGGTCTGAACTATACCACTAAGCAACTCATTGATGTGGCTACTAGTGGAAGCCTAAACCATAAGTCACCTAGGCTATGCATACAACTATTTGAAGATATGGCAAACAACCACTATCAGTGGTCATCTACAAGAGCTAGAGAGAAAAAGGCCAACCATAAAGCATGAGTTGGATAGTACTCCCGCCCCAGCACATAAGGTAGAGATTTTGGCATGGAAGCTTGATATCTTAACCATGGATCAGAATAAAGCTTTACAAGTATTGGAGTCAGATTTAGCAAGTACAACAGAGATTGGATAGTTAAAACAGGTAGACTATATAGGGAACCCAATCAGACTAAGGAATGATCTGTTCAGCAACATGTACAATGCGGGTTGGAGGAATCACCCTAACTTTAGATGAGTAAAAACAAGGTCAAAGCCTCAACATTTAGCTTCACGGATTCTAGAGACAAGTAAGCTCCTCAAAACAAACCAATTTCTATTAAAGACATATTGGCTCAGTACATCAAGACTTCACAGCATTGCTATCAAGCCACATATGTAGCCTTAAGGAATGAAGGTGCATCCATACATAATTTGTAAAATCAACTTGGATAGATTTCCAAGATGCTTTCAAAGAAAGTTCGTAGGTCTTTACCGGGTAACATAGAGACCACTCTTAGGGAGCAGATTAAGGCCATGACACTTAGAAGTGGGAAAGAATTATAAGCGTTGGCAAGAGATCAAGAAATTAAGAAGGAAGTCAGGATAGAAAGTGAGGAGCAAGTAAAGGAAAATGAGGACTCAGTTGAAAAGGTTTTACCTACTGTAGTGTTAAGAGAATATCAGCCACAACTACCTTACCCCTCTAAACTGAGGAAGGATAAGAATGATGAGCATTACAAGTTCCTTGAACTTTTTAAATAGTTGTGTATCAACCTTCCTGTAGTAGAAGCCTTAGGCCAGATGCCCAAGTACACCAAATTCCTCAAAGAACTTCTATAAATAAAAAAAAAAAAAAGGAAGCTAGAGGAACTTTCCACTATCACTCTTGGTAGAGAATGCTCCATAGTAATTTTGAATAAGTTGCCTAGGAAACTCAAGGATCTTGGCAACTTTACCATTCGATGTTTGATAGGACATTTATGGAAAGGACATTGACAGACCTTAGAGCTTGCATCAACCTCATGTCCTATAGCATGTTCAAGAGGTTGAACTTGAGAGAACCCAAAAGCATAAGAATGAGCATCCAACTACCTAATAGATCTATGAGGTTTCCAAAGGGAGTTGTGGAGGATGTACTGGTTAGGTGCAAGACTTTATTTTTCCAGTAGATTTTGTGGTTCTATACATGGATGAGGACATAGAGGTCCCACTTATATTGGGAAGGTCATTCTTAGCAACCGTTAGTACGATAATCAATTTCAAAGATGAGAAGCTGTTCCTCTATGTTGGGAATGAGGAGATGGTCATCAGAATGCTAAACATCTTCAGGAAATCAATGAGCAGTGATGGTACTTATTTTTCTATTGATTCTTATGATTCAACCATTTCTAATTGTATGTAAGATATTTTGAGTAAGGATACTTTAGAATTGTGTTTGATCAGGGGGAGTGAAGTCGATGGAGTTGAAGAAGTGAAGGAGATGGCTTCTCAGTTGAAGATTTGTGCTGAGCAAAGGAAAGATTTCAAGGTAGAGGAAATCAACTGGAGTAACATTACCCGGTTGAAGCCTTCAGTAGAGGAAGCCCCTAAATTAGAACTGAAGCAATTGCCCTCTTACTTAGAGTGTGCCTTTTTAGCCAAGAATTCTAAGCTACCAATAATTATATCATTGGAGCTTGAGTCATGCCAGAAAGAGAAACTCTTGTCTGTGCTAAAGGAACATAAGAGGGTAATTGCATGGAAGATATCTGACATCAAGGGGATTGGTCCTTCTTTTGCACCCATTAGATTTTGATGGAGGATGGATCTAAATCGATGGTGCAACCATAAAGGAGGCTAAATCCCAATATGAAGAAGGTTGTCAAGAAGGAGGTAGTAAAGTTTTGGATGTGGGACTTATTTACCGATTTTAGTCAGCTCAAATAATCCCAAGAAAGGGAGGCATGACAGTTGTGCCCAATAAGAGTAATGAGCTAATTCTGATGTATACCATAATAGGTTAGAGGGTGTGCATCGATATAAGAGGCTTAATGATGTTACCTGGAATGACTACTTTCCACTACCATTCATTAACCAGATGTTGGAGTAGCTTGCTGGTCATGAATATTACTACCTCTTAGATAGGATGTCTGATATCTTAGATATTCTTAGATGAGAACCTTAGAGTTAATATCAAAAATTAGAACCTAAAAACTGAGCCAAGTTAAAGCCATACTCCAGAAACCCTAAATGAGATCAAATATGGAAATTCATAACCCTAAGAAAAAGAATACTTTCGAAAACAAAATGAAAACCCAATAATCTATCGACTTGGAATCATCACGCTAAACAATTCAACCATCCAATCTCTAACGCGTAAATTAAGGTAGTATATCCAAATAATATTTAATAGCAAAATAATACGAAACGATTTTGTATAATATAGTAATAATTTATCAAGTCAAAATTTCATCAATTAAGCTAAGACCATTTCCATACCCAATCATTGGCACGCAAATCGAGATAACACCATCAGATAATAATTAATGACAAAATTGTAAACCCCTAGATTCTTTGGGAGCTTTATAAGTGAATCTTAGAGTTAGAATTAAAGCTAATACCCAAAAGTCAAATAAAGTCAACATTTAACCTTAAAAGCCCTAGACTCGATTAGATAACCTCGAGAATCATAAAATATTAAATAAATTATAAAAATAGAGTAAACTCAAATAATGAACCATATAGTATAAATATAAACGACTAGATTTTTAAGAGTTATTTTCATAATCGGAATCCTAACCGGAACCCTAAAATACAACCTAGATCAACAATAAGTTTTAAAGACCCTAGATTTGGCCCGCCCTTGAAACCTTAAGACAATAAGAATGAGATAACCCTGGATTATAATTTGGAAAAATGTCATATACCTTCAAAAGAACATATTCGTAAAAAATTCATCTGTTTCAAACCTGAAAGGGATCAGTTTCCAAAATCAAGGCACCAGCACGCAAAACCAGAAAAATATTCCAACAAAATATCTTGACCCGTAATATAATAAGAATTCTTTAAAAAATATCATGTACAATTTTTACAGCTCATGAAACGTCAAATATAGATTACTTATACGTATTTTTATTACTACCGGTAATTTATGTCTTGTTTACTATTCATTTACTATTTATTACTATTAACTAGTATTCATCTATCTCTACTTTTTCTTATACCTACTCTTACATCTTACATAACCTATTCCTTCCATTTCCTTTTCCCATACAATTTTTACTATAATTTATATTTAACTTCTCTTATACTTTATTATACTTTTCTACTTAAATTAATTTTTTTCTCCCTCTCTCCTCCCTTGTAGCTGCTACCCCTCCTCTTTTTCTCTCATATTTTATTTCTTTTTTATATTTTTCCATATTTATTTCCCTCCTTCTTCTCTCTATCAATACCCATTACCTCCCTCTCATTTTTACTCTCATTTCTCTCCCTTAACAAAACTCTACCAAATTTTCTCCTCAACTTTTCTCTCTAAAATTTCTCTTAAAATTTCTTCCTCTCTTTCACCCATACACAAAAGCTCATCATTTGTTTTAGGTATTATACTAAACACCCTCCTTAGATTATGTTAACATAACATGAAAAATATATATGTTATGTATGTTATGTTTCCATATAAAATCCCCATGATGCATATGCTAGGGAATAGAAATGTAGAAACAACTTATTGTTCACATCTTGTTTAACTTCATGTTTATATTTATGTTATGTTGTATTATTATTTCTAACATTAACTTTGTATATGTTAGTAAGTATATGTAATATATATATATATATATAGAGCCTGAATAATCACTAATCTAACTTTTATTTAATACCCTTATTACATTGCTTATTATTTATTTCTTGCTAATAAAATAAGACCAATCAAATTCTAGTCTTAGATTTGTCTAATTTCAAGTCAAAACAAAAGGGGACTTGTCCTTAATTTTATTTGTTTCATTTGTTTACATGAGATTGGATAATATTTTAATCTCGAGGAACCTTGATAAAATCTAAGACTCACATATTTATTTATTCGATATTTTTTATTTATTTATGAGACTAGAAATTATTTTGAGTCTAAGCTAAGACTTCCATGATTTTCTTCCATTTATGCTTTTCTCTTTTTTTTTGTTTTCTTTTGTAATTGGAATTTATTCAACTCCCGGGAGACTTGGATGCAAGCTAAGACTCCCCTAATCTATTTTTGATATTTTTGTTTTCTTGATTATCTATCTCTAATTTTATATGGGTCTATGCTAATTGTAGACACCCAATTTTTGCCCATTTAAGGCTTCAATTTTCATGAAATTGTTTTGGGATCCGGAAGTAGAATTGGAGTACTTTGGATTCATATCATTTTAGAATTTCAAAAATGCAATTTGGGTATTTGAAATTGAGTTTGAAAATCATCCAATACGCTTTTTTTGGCACAATTTCTTTTATTCCTAATATTTTCTTTTTACTTATGTATGTACATGGTCATAAGTGATATTGTCATGATAAAATTTTCAAAGATGTGAATATCGATAGTTCCTCATTTCATAAATTAACTTTCAAGACTTTACTTTTAACACTTAGGAAAATTTTTCATTAGGAATAAAAGAATAAAAATATATACTCAACTACAAATGAGCCTTTTCTAAAATACAAATGTTGATAATTCTTTGTTATGAAAATATTTTTCAAAAACTTAATCATAAGGCATGTACAAACTCTTTTATCAAAAACAAAAATTTAAGACAAGTCTCTCACATGATTCTTTCTAAATATCAAAACTAAAAGCATTTTTTTTTTAAAGTTCCCACTTAAAATAAACTTGATCCACCAGTACATAGAAATTCATGTCTTGGAAAATAATTAATCTAATATGAAAATAAATATAAAATCATGATTTTCTTTAATTAGCTAGTCTTGGATCCATTTGTATAAAGTAAAGTAAAGATTTGTTAGTTTTACTAACAAAAATTGTCTCAATGTAAAGTAATCAGTCATACAATATAAACACATCATAACAAAAATAAAAATTTAAAAAAAAACATTGTAAATTTGCTATTCTTAGGTTGTTACCTAATTGTTTGGACAAGTTCTTATATTGTGTCCTTTTTTTCGACATTTTCCACAACAATTCTTTATAGGTTTCTCCTTTAGGTCTATTTCATTGTGGAATCTACTTGTTCTTGGTCTTCCTTTTTCTCCAATTTTGCATGGTGTGGATTTATACATTGTATCCCTTCCACATCAATCCATGTCGCCTATCTCGTAGAGATTGAAAATTGCTTATGTAGTAGGCTAGTTGATTCTCTTATTGAAACCATCTTTTAATATTTTGCATGGGATCCATTTTCATACGTGCCATGGTTGCAAAGGCATGGAAACATGGTATTTTGAATGTTTGCCACTTGTTACAACTACATGTTATGGAGAATATTAACCATATGATAATGGCCCCTTTTTCCATAATCTATAAAATAAACTCTGGTTTACATCTCAAAAATGCTAGTCATTTTGCTAAATGCAACCACCTTATGTCGAGTAGCTGCTCCTCTACATCTTTCGATCTTGTTTCTAACCCATTTTGGGTAAGTTTTTCCTTTCCTTGCAGCCTTGTGTGCTTCATTGCACCTTTTGTTAAAATCACCAACACAATTGTAGAAAATTTTCAAAATCAAGGCTGATACAGGTAATGATCTTGCACCTTTTCAAAGCTACATTGTAGCTTTCATTAAGCTTTGTTGTCATCTGACCATACTTGAAACCCCCATCATGTGCCCTTGTCCATTGCTCAAGTGTTATGTTTTCAAAGTAGATTAAAGCGGTTCTGTGTCTCTTTCTTATCTCCTCCATATAGAATTCATATTTTCTTTCCTATATCTGAAATCCTACTACTATTAATAGCTTCTTCAAATATTGTTTTTTGCATTTTGTGTTGAAATTGCTACCAACATTTCTTATGCATACCCTCCATTGTGCAAAAGGGGGGCTGCCATGCAAGATTCATATCCTTTAATGCTTTTATTATACCCTTGTGCCGATCCAATATAAGACACAATGTGTGATCATCATTGTGCGATCCTTCAAGGCATCTTTTTAGCTTTTTTTGGAGCCATGACCATGTGCCACTTGATTCATTATCCACCAATGCAAATGCTAGTGGAATGACATGATTCGCTCCATCCACACAACATGTAATCAATAAACTGTGTTGATATTTGCCATACAAAAATGCCCCATCATCACTGATAATAGGCCTACAATGTTTGAAGGTTTCTATGCAAGGCCCAAATGCCTAAACCAATCTAGCAAATACCACATCATTATCACTTTCAATTGATTGCGCTTTCCATGCAATACGTGTATGTGGGTCAATTCTTTTGATAGCAATCATCAGTTTTGGCATTCATTTTATGATTCATCCTAACTCCATACACATTTTCAATTGCTATTTTTTCGGCCCTCAAACTTTCCTTGTTGACATCACATACCCATACGTGTCTTCATCTACTGTCTAGAGTTGAGATTTTAACATCAGGTTATCCTTTACTTCACCAAGAAACATTAGCTCATGAATGTCTGGTCAAGTGGATGATCCTGTCTGAAGCTCATGTTTATGCATGTGTGCGGAACATCAGTAATGGTAATCACAAAGTTGACATCCCAACATTTTGGCATCCATGAAGTTGCCACTCATAATTACAAGTCATCTTAGCCTCACAAAGTTGCCATTCAATTACAAGTCATATTGGCTTCTTAAACAACACTCCATATCTTCTTATTTGATTCTATCACTATGAAGTTATAGTGATTTTTTATATGCTACATGTTCACTACATAGACCAAATAGCCTTAGTTTTAAATCTCATTCTAGTCTTAAATTCATTACCTAAACACAGATCTTCAAATTTAAGGAATTCTTCCTCATAATATGCATACCGTCATCAATATCCATATTACTTAGAATGGAATAAGATCTTGGAATGAACTTTCACTAGTTTGTTAGTCTGCTAGAGCACTTTCTACAATAATGTCTTCCTAAAGAAGTTCATTTTTCTTTGGAGACTCGTTTTCATCACTTGATTTGTCTATCCTAAATGGCATCTCGTTCTCCTCATCTTGATTCTCCTCAAATATTACTTCATATTCTGAATCAGTTTATTGTAAGGTCTCCTCCATCTCTTCCTCAATACCATTTGCAATGTAAACATTTTCTTAAACTTTTGACATTAAATTGTTGCTCCTTTCTATATTTGTTTGAACATTTTCAAACTCTTGTATCACTAGTCTTTTCGGTATAGCCGTCTAATCCACTATATTTTGCTTCACGAGCATGGTTGAAATATTTTTAACTTCAACATCAGCTTTATACTAGGACTAAAATTAATGGACTAAACAGCAGCTCAAATCCTATACCAAATAACAGCTTTATGGTAATTCCAATGTTGAGTAAAACAAACAAAGCGATATAAATTGGAGTTTAATATCAATATACTATCATAAGAGTATTTTTAGTAGGTTTGAGCATTATAATAAGACTTACAAATAACAGTCACAAAGTGTTGTATCAATTTCAAATAACAAGTATGTAAACCCCTGAATTTTTCATAATTCTTAGAAAATAATCTAGAGTTAACTATCGCAAACCAAAATCCGAAAACGATCCAAATTAAGACTGAATTATAAACAATGTTGGTCCTAAAAGAATAACCAAGAGGGGGGTGAATTGGTTATTTAATAAAAATTTCACTTTTTCAAAAATTCAACCAAATTCACACATTTAGTTAATCAAATTATAATGGCTTTTAAACTTACTTGAAAACAACAACTTAACCACCAATAACTTCAATTACAATTCGGTTAAAATAAGTTTATTTAAGTTGAGAAAATGTTTAAAGTTAAGATTCTCAAATATTCTCTAATTTAGTCTCTGATTAGAAAATAAACTTCCAGGTACTCTAAGTTAGTCTCTATGTAAAGATGCAGCAAAAACAAACAATTAAATATGCACGAAATTAAAAGATAAGATAGAGAAGAGTGCAAAGTCGATTTATAAAGGTTCCACCTGAGCATCAGTCCTTTTTTCCAACTCCAAGTTAGAGACCCGGTATTCTACACCGGTATGTTCCACTATCCAATTAGGAAATGAGAGTACCAGCGTGTTCAACTACAATGAACTTCAATCACTCTACTCAGCCTATCTAGCTTCACTTTAAGTTATTTACTGATCTACAGAGAAAAAAATATCACTCTAACTCTTCTATAATCTCACAAAATCAAATGAGGAAAAAAGAATATAAAGTCCTCTCAAATTTTCGTGCTAGAAAAATAAATTTGAAATGTCAAATAAGCTTAATTGAATGTTGTAGGAGTTGCTGTAAGTGAATGCTTTTGTTTTCACACTTATATATTTTATTGTCTTTTCTTTTGATATTTATTGATTTCCTTCAACGACTAGAACTTGAACTTGATAAGACTAAATCCTGATATTGTGCTTGTCATTCGGATGTAATCTGCTGTTGAGTCTTCTTCCAATGATAAAACTTACATAAGCTTTGGCTATTGATATTTGTTCCTGATTTTTTGCATTTTGATGAAGATATAAAAAAACTTATCGTTATCTTGTCGTGGATAATCTTTGAGGAGCGAATGTTGTAAAACAGATTGTGTTGTTCCTAATTAGCTTTGAAATAATATCCCATAAAATTAGCATCATATATTACTGTTGAAAATCTACTTTGAATTTGAACTCCTTTGGCCTTTGAGAAATATGTCCTTGATACAAACATCAGAGATTTCCTTATGACATTTTTACATTGAATCTTGGATATGTCTTGAAGATACTTGAACATGAAAAAGTTGTCGTGAACCACACTTGTCAAAATACTAAATTAAATCCTTGAAACCTTGAATCCCCTTGGATATATGGAACAAAATTGAATGTATTACCCAAATACATGCAATTTTGGAGCTGGGTCTTCAAATCAAAGAAAATCCAAATTCTTGAAATCTGTTCGTGAAACTTGTTTGCTGTGTTCATAGGAAATGTTATTCTCTAACCTACCTTCTGACCGTTGTAATTGTCTTGTTAACCAGCAAATTACCTTCTGAATTACCTTATGATTATTCATTTGTTCTTAAAAAAAACTTGAACACTTTCTGAATTACTTTCTAAGTTGAATCTCTTTTGAAGAATATTTTCAAAAAACTTTGATCATTCTTAAAATTACTGCACACTTAATAAATTTGTTAGTAATCACTTAATCCTTTTTGTTATCATCAAAACTCATATTGAGAGAGACCAACAAACAAGATCAAATACAAAATTCCTTAACCTTAAAAGAATGAGAACCTTCAAAAACAAGATGGAAAAATCAACAATCGTTCAACTCAAAATCTGTACATTAAACAATCCACCTATATGACATCTGACATGAAAATCGAGATAGTATATCCAAGAAAATATTCGGCGACAAAAGTATAAAACCTTAGACCCTTCAATTAATTTTTGAATCAAAATTTTCAATTAATATCGAAAGTCAAACTGAGTCAACATGTAACCCCACGCTCGATTAAACAATCTCGAGAACTGAAAAATATTAAATAAGTCATAAAATTAAAGTAGAACATATATTTTGAGCCAAAAATATAACACGGTCAAAACCCCAAAATTTTATGATCTTGCGAATGAATCAAAAAGCCGGAAGTCAAACCGAAACCCTAAAGTCAACCTAGAGCACTAATGAACTCTAGTGAACTTAGATCCACAATACCGCTCTCTAAACCCTTGAAAAATAAAATTGAGATAGTCGTAGATTATAGTTTGTAATAATATAGTAAAGCTTAAAAAGATCAGATTCGTCAAAAATTTGATCGTTTTGAACTCGAACGGGATTAGTTCTCAAAAAACATGCCCCTGGGTTTGGATAGTAAAAATATTTCCAAAAATCAATATAGATTCATAATTTCATAAGGATTCATCAAATATTAGTCTCGTAATTTTTTGGTATCTAAAAATATCATATATAATATTTTTACGCGTATTTTTTTTACTATCGGTACTAAATTATCATGTCTACTATTTAAGTTACTATTCTACACTATTCATTATATTCCCTATCTCTACTTTTTCTCACTACTTATTCTTATACACTTATACACCTATTTCTTATATGTACCTTTCCCATAAATCCTTACACATATCATATCTTATTTTTGAATTACTTTTCATTACAAAACAATAAATATAATCAATTTCTTCCCTTCCCCTACACCATGGCTGGAACACCCTCTCTCATAATCCATCTAATTTTATTTCAGTTTCATTTAATTTTAATAACACAAATTTCTACTCTAAAACTCTATAACTGCCCCCTCCCTCTTTCACTCTTTTCCCACACTTTCTTACCTTAACAAACTCTACGAAAATCTCTCAATAAAATCTCCTTTCGAAAATTTCTTTCCAACTCTATTTTATTCCCACTTCATCACTATCTCCATACAACCATCAATACATTTCTTCTTCCTCCATTTTCATATAACCATTAGGTAAAAATTCCCAAATATTTTTTATGTTCATGTAGCTTAACATGACCATAGTCTATGTTTTCTAAACTCATGGCTATGAAAGAAATAATATATTCATGTTTTGTTTGGTTCATGCAAAATTTTTATTGTTATGTTGTTATAATGTTATGCTTTATTTTGCTCCTAATCTAACTTTATATATCACTAAATATATCATGTATGTTGGTCCCAAACGATTAACCAAGAAGGTAGGGGGGGGGGGGGGGGGGGAGGGGGGGGGTTGTGCACGGTGAATTGGTTTTCAAAGTTGAAAATTTAATTCTTTGAAAAATTTAACCAAATTCACAAATCTAGTTAATCAACTTAAATGGCTTCTTGACCTTACTTGAAAACAACAACTTTAATAAACAATATCTTTAGATGAAATTCGGATAAGAACAGATACAAAAAGTTTAGCTTAAAACAACGATAAACTCCCAGATTTTAGTCTCTGAATTAATCTGATTTGTAAAAATGCTTCCAGATAGTCTCTTAGTCTTTGAATTTAGAACGCAACCTAAATAAATAATCAGAAATATACGAAAATTTAAAAGATAGGGTAGAGAAGATTGCAAAGCTATTTATAGAGGTTCCGCCTCGAGCGTTAGTCCTCTCTTCCAGCACCAAGTCGGGGATCCGGTTGTCTTTACCGATATGTTGCACTATCCAAAAACAAATCAAGTTACAAGTTGTCTTTTGCCAAAGCACTTGGCTACAATATGCACTCAGCTTCATCGTCCTAGCTTCCACAAGCTATAATCAATTCTACTGAGCCTACTTATAACTCTCAATTTCACACAAATTGTATAAAACAAATCCGTAGGAAAAGAATAAAATTCCTAACAAATTTCAATCAAATAGAAACAATTGAAAGAGATTGAATTTAGCGCGATGAAACTGGAATGAGTATTTGTTCTTCTGTTTTGAAGACTCTTTCTTTTGTGAAAATGATATTCTCGTATATTTGATTTGACTTGAATGAATATCTTTTATTCTTGTTATCTCCAACGGCTATAAGAGATGTATAAACTTGTTCCTGATTTTTTGCTTTAACTTTGGATAAGCCTTGCTGGTGGTTTTTCATCTATAGCTTGGATAGACTCCACTTCCATAAATGTCGCTAGTCATCTTCATGTGGTAATGCAGCTCTATTCAAATGTTCAGATTTGAATTATCTTTGTTGGAGATATTCTTGAAAGATTGATTACTTTGTTTTTGTTTAAAATGTCCTACGAAAATAGCATATTGATATTAATCCATTTGAAATCTGAATTTCCCAGATCTTGGATAATCTTGTCTTTGACAAATATCTCTCATCAGATGGTCTTCTTATATAATGTCACGAGACAATAAATATATCCTAAATCTTAAACTTCCAAACGTGATTATTTATGCATTGTCCAAACTTTAATTCTTCAAGGCATAATCCTTAATCAACTTAAATCTCCTTTGGATAATTGAACCAACTTTGTGGAACATTATTGAATGCATTATCCAAAAACATTCACTTTCATGCTAGGTCTTCAATTTATATTCCTTAGAAAATCATTTGTCCTTCATAATCATGATTTTTACATATCTCAAAAACTTTGCAAATTGCCTTATGAAACAGCTTCTGATCGATGTTCAATCCTTCATAGTCATTATAAGTACTTCCTGAAACATTTTCTGATCGATATACAACCTATTGTAGAACACTAATTTTCCTTCTAAAACATTCTCTGAAAACTTATTTGTGTGAAAACCATTGTTAAATATTCTCTTAAACACTTTCTAAGTTGTGTCCTTTATAAAATTTTACTTAATTACTGCATACTTAATGAATTGTGTTAGTACATACTTAACACTTTTTGTTATCATCAAAATCATCATTGGTGGAGAAACTAACAATGTATATATATTCTTAGAGCCTATAAGCTCACTAACATAATTTTTATTTATTCATACTCTTTTATTTCTTTTAATTTATTTATTTCATGCTATTAAGATTAGTCTTTCTAGTCTTAGACTTATCCTCATCAAGTCAAAACAATTTTTCTTATTTTTCTTTATGGACTTGCCCATGTCTCAGTCCGAGAAGCCTTGATACAAGTTAGACTTCTCAATACTTGATTTTACTTATATGTTTATCTAATTTTCTATGTCATCTATTTTCTATATGTATTTTTTTCATAATTACAAGTTCATATTCATACATGAGCATAATGTTGCTGTCTTAATAAAATTTTGAAAAGAAACAAAATGATTTATTTTCTCTCACTTAAAAATAAGAACTAAACTCTCTAAAAACATGATTTTAACACCTAGAGAAAATTTCCATTAAAACTTAGGGTCATGATTCAACAATATCCTTTCAAAAACTTAAATAAATTCATCATAAATTTTTTAGTGTTGTTATTATGCAAAGATTCTTCAAAACTTAATTATGTGGTTCTCTTAATCTCTTTTCAAAATACTAAAATAAATTATTAAATCATAATGTTGACAATTCTTTGTTATACAAATTTTTCTTAAGAACCTATTTACAGGATTCACACCTGCATATTAAAAAAATATTGAGAATCAAATAATTTTTCTAAGACAAGTTTAAGATCAACTCACTAGTAAATAATCCACTTAGAAAATAAAATGTATACAACATAGGAAAATGGTTCGATTATGATCTGTTCAAACTATTAAAATAGGAAATGTTTAATGTTGATAATTCTTTGCTATGCAAATTTTTCTTAAAGACTTATTTATAAGATTATCACCAACACTTTAATAAAGACTAAGAACTAGATAATTTTTCAAGTTAAGTAAAAATAAACTCACTAGATAAAAATCCACTTAAGAATAAAAGTTGATAGATAACTTGATAAACTACATTTTTGGACTTTAATTATCTTTTAAAATTTAAGGAGAAATAATTATAATAAGAAATCATCTACTTACAATAAGTCAAAAGTTTTAGTTTTCTTTCCAACAACTTAAAATAAATTTGTCAAGATTCACTTTTTCAAACTCTCAAGACAAGTTGTTTTATGAATAATCATTGTTGAGACAACATCATTAGAATCATGCATATAGTTAGAGTTTATATATGTTTTACAAAGATTTTTCAACTATATAAATATCTATTTCTTTGTTATAGACTTTTTGGATGAAATAAAATTTTGAGAAGTTACAATTTAAAGGCTGGGATTTTCGTAACTATTCTATACCATACCTTTTTGAATCCAAATGAATTTTTATGACATAAATAACCTTAGAAATAGATAGATCTTTTCAAGTAGGTAGAAAACGATATCTTATATGCGAAATTCCGAGTTAAAATAAGCAAATTATAGCTGTTTTAAGTTGGAATTTTTATAATCCGAATTTTACTGCGAATTTCAAGATAAAATTAGAAAGTTTGAGTAAAACTTCTATGAAATACTCATTTCGGGTATTTCTTTTATATAGATGATGAGGAATGTGAGACTCCTTCTTGAGGATTACTACGACTAAGAAGATTGCAATATGGATGAATGAGTTTTCTCCCATTATTTTGCTATCTTGCTTGTTGTAGCTTATATGGCATAACAACAATTACAAACACGTTGATATGTATTCATTATTCAATCAAATTGAATGTAGCTCACGAACACGGAATGTGGCTGCATAAAAACATTCAATAATTGATGTTGATGGATTTAAGATCTGAAATCATTATAATAACAAAGTGAATCGGCTATAAACCTTATTTGGACATCTTATCAAACAACTAACATGCATAACTATGATTGAATTAAATTGATAAATAAATGGTGTTTTTGAAGTAAATTAGCATCCCTAGATGATTTTCATACGTTGTGTGAAGTGATTTTGCCAAAATCAAACAAAAACCCTAATTTTGATGGAGATGACAAAAAGTGTAAATGAGAGTGAATTTGGGAATTTGAGTTTTAGTATGTGTGAGGAAAAAGAAGATGGAGCAGGTTATAAGCTTATGTGTTAACCTAACAGTGATACACATAAATGAAACAGTGTGCAATCAAATCAAAGTTATATCATTGACCTAAAATGCGATACAAAGGTGATACGCATCATTTCATTTAGAAATCATTGTATCACCCTTTAGATATACGATATAGGGACTTGTATAGCCAGCCGTATATGGATACAAGCATTGATACAATGTGTGTCATTAAAACACTTATATCACCTTCAAATATGTGATACATGTATCGCCTATCATAGATGTGATACACAGAACTTTCAATGTTTACACTTGTAGGTTACTATATGGCTACTGATATATGTGGTACAAGTAAAATTAAGGCTATCTCCACTCCAACATATAACATAGCGATACTAATTCGGTATTTATTTTTTTATAATTTCTATTTGTTTTTTTTTTTTTTTGAAACAACTCTAGACACATGTTTCACCCCAAATTATATATTTGGAAAAAAAAAAATAATACAAGTTTAACCTTGATTTCTAAAACTAACTTTACAATTTTATTTGCAATACACTAACTGTTAGAACTGCAATAAGTCATATAAATACACCTAACTATTATAACTACAATAAGTCATTACCACTTGCTATCTACTTAGCCAGTTCAGACCAGGTTTGTCAACTTACCACCATATGTTAACCTACAGCGCTTGAATTCAAAATAATTTACCTTTTATCTAAACGAATCAAATTCAAGCACCTAATCATTTATACTCTCAAATAAGCTTGCTTGCAAACTCATGAATTATATGTTATATATATATATATTATAAGAGATTAATTCTTACTTACCCATCAATTTGAAAAAAAAAATACACAAATATAATTTATACAAAATTAATTACTGAATCGCATGTCTAAGATAAGATACTGATTTTTTTTTTGTATCGCATGTTAGACATACGATATATGTATAAATAATATATGTGTATCTCACGTCCAATAGATAATACACTTGTGTATCACATCTTGCATAGGTGATACACGTGTGTATCGCTGTAGCAACATTCGATACATGTGTATATCACTTATGCAAGATGTGATACACAATTTGGTTAAATTATTGTATCACATCTTGGATATGCGATACACGCGTAAATTTGTGTATCTAATATCCAAAATTGGATATAGCAATGGTATTTAGGTAATTATTTTTGTCTAAATTGTAAGTGTAACTTTTTTTCCAGAAGTGGTAGACACACATTTCACCTTATTATATAATATATAATGGAAACCAAAATCCATGTGTTACGCCCCAGAGGGTACCCTAGATGTGGCAGTCCGCCACATATAGCATTAAAACTTAAGAATAACTTCCCAAAGTCATGTAAAAGCTTCAACACCATATGTAAAGTGTCTATCACAACAATAGGAGACACCAGTGGAATATGTAGTTCGAGATAGCAAATATAACATACAAGAAATCCAGATACATATCTAACTTCAACATTTAAAATTTAGCCTCTCCAAAGATCATAATATCATTTTAGTCTTTCACATAAAAAAACAATACTAAAACCAAAAACTATTAAAGGAAATATATTATAAAATCTTCAAAAGGATTTCCAAAAGCTTCTCAAAACATAATTCCACTTTGTTATATGAAGTCATGGGTTAAAAGAGATATCGATCATGTGTCAATAAAAGTCTATTGCAGTGTAAGCTCAACTAGCTTAGTGAGAATATTCCTAAATTATCGTACTCATAACAATAAATTCAAACAAGTTATTAAACAAGCATATAAGTGTATCAAGTAAGTGAACAAGCAATACATATGATCTATTAGAAATCATATATTTGAATGGATTAACCCCTCCATTCGGGGTTAGGTGTTTCGGGCTCTTTAAAACCTATCTTTGAAATCCAACTTTGTAGTTTATTTCGGGCTCCTACTCACCATCCTGAAATAGTTCTTTTGGGCTCCTATTTGTCCATCCTTAAATAGTTTTTTCATGTTCCTATTCACCTATCTTGCAGACTTATGGGTTCCCACAAACCCCAATACTATACTCTTGTCCCATCAAGTATAGTAGCTAATGAAATGAGACTAACTACGTGATATGCATGAATCAATTAATATAACTCGTAATATGTAATTAAGGTAATTTAAAGACGATCATAGAATTTGCAGACACTCCATCATGATAATAATAAAACACAATTTAATTAACAACAATCCATGTCCGATATGCTTAATGTTTTTTCAACCAATATTGTCATGCATAATCCATTTTCATTTTTTCCTACTTCTAGTGCCTCTAGCTACAAGCATAAACAAGCAATAAAGGTAGGAGATAAACTTACTCAACCATCCTTGCTATAATTTTGTACTCGTAATAGTCTTTCGAATACGGATCCTCCTAAGCTTTATTACCTAAACAAAAGAAATACCCGGAATGAGTATTTCATGGAAGTTCTACTTGAACTTTCTAATTCTATTCTAGTATTTGCGTCAAAATTCAGATAAGAGAAAATTCCAACTTAAAATGGCAATAACTTGCTCATTTTAACTCGGAATTTCGCATATAATATATCGTTATCTACCTGCTCAAAAAGATCTATCCATTTCTAAGGTTATATTTGTCATAAAAAGTCATTTAGGTTATAAAACACCACGGTACATAATAGATATGAATTTCCTAGCCCTTAAAATATGATTTTCCAAACTTTCCTTTACCCAAAAATCCTTAAACAAATACATGGATATTTATACAGTTGAAAAATCATTTGAACATATATATATACTCATATTGTATGCATGAATTTATGTGTAGTGTTGTCTCAATACTAATTTTTCACAAAACAATTCGTCTTTAAGAGCTTTAAACGTGAAAACTTTGAAAATTTTTTTTTTTAAGTTGCTAAAGAGAAAACTTAAAAATTTTTGGCTTGTTATAAGCGAGTGTTTTCCTATTATAATTTCATTTCCTAACTTTTCAAAGATAAATTAATTTTCAAAAATTTAGTCCTTTAAGTTATTTACCAATTTTACTTCTCGTGATTGGAAAATAATGTTTTCAAAACTTTTCTTAAGTTGTTAGTGTTGTCTAATATTTGAAGTGTGTTAAATGTATGTTTTCCTCTCATTTTTATATTCTCTTATTTCTTTAGAAAATAAGTTTACCCTTTTAAAACTTCATCTTCTTGGCAAATTTTATTCCTTTAAGTTGGTTTCCAAAATAGTAAGTTGATTTTACCTTGATTTGAAAAAATTATTTTATTCTTAATATTTATCAAGTGATGGCATAATCCTTTTAAATAAGTTTATAAGAAAAGCTTTCATAATTAGAACTTAGCACAATTTCATTTTAACTTTGAAAAGAGAATAATATTATTAAAATTAAGTCTTGTAGAAGCTTACTTAGTAAGTGATTTTCAAAGTCTATGATGAACCTATGTAAGTTTCATAAAAGATATGGTTTGGTTAAAATCTTAAATTTAATGCTAAAAATTATATTTTTATGGAGTATTTAGTTCTGATTTATAAAAAAATGAGTTCCTTTTATTATTTGAAGAAATGTTCATTACTAATACTTTAAAATTTATGATTAATTTTGTCTAAGCTTTTGAAAATAATTTATTAAAAACAATACTTAGATCTTTTGTTGAAAAATCCTTTGTTAAGTGATAAGAAATTTAGTTTACTTTCTTTTCTTTAGTAAAGAAAGATCCCATTTTTATGTTTATTAAGACAACAACATTCTAATTATGCATAGATATGATTATGTAGCAATGAAAAAGTAAGAATAATACATAATAAGATAGAAAGAAATACAATAAGCATAAAAACAAAATAATATGGTCAAGTATTGAGAATCCTAGCTTCATCAAGGCTTCCCGGGACTAAGAATAGACTGGTTCCAAAAAAAATAAAAGAAAAGAAAAGAAAAAGAAATCGTTTTAACTTGATAAAGATAAGTCTAAGACTAGAAAGACTAGTCTTAATAAATTGCATGAATAAGTAAATAAATAAATTTCAAAGCATGAATAAATAAATAAATGTTATGTTAGTAAGCTCATATGCTCTAGGAAATATATATACATAAATATATTTACTAACATATAAAAGTTAGATTAGAAGAATAATAACAACATAATAAATAACAATAATAATAAAATGATATTTTTTCATGAATAAGAACAAAACATGACATAGTGTTGCTTCCATAACAATTATTTGTTTAGAAAACACACATCATGGTCATGTTAAGTTACATGACATGATAAAAAAATATAGGTACAATTTTACCTAAGGTTTAATGGAGGATTTGAAAAGAGATGAATGGATAGTGTGTTCGTTTTTTTCTTGAAAAGTGATGAATGGTAGAGAGTGTTTAAGAGAGAATTATTAGAGAGAGGAGCTGAAAGGAAAATTTGGTAGAGTTTTGTTAAGGTTTAAGAAGTCTGTGTAAAGTATTAAGGAGGGAAAGAGATATTTATAGAGTTTTGGAGTGAAAATTAGGTATAATAAAATAAATTGAAAATGAAATGAATTGGGAAAGAGAGAGAGAGGAGAGGGAGGCCAGCGACATTTTTGAGGGAGAGAGGATTTTGTTTTGTTTTGTAATTTCTGTAAAGAAAAGTAATAATGTGTAAGGTGTGATGTGAATAAAGTTGTGTTGGAAATGTAAAAGTGTAAGAAATAGGTGTATAAGTAGTAAGAAGTAGATTGTAAGATAAAGTAGAGATAGTGAAATAGTAATGAATAGTAAAAATAGTACTATGAATAATAGACTAGACAAATAAAATACGGGTAGTAATAAAAATACACGTAAACGAGCTATATTTAATATTTTTAATTACTGAAAAATTACAAAACTAATATTTTTAAAATCCTTGTATAATTACGACTTTTTTAGTGTTATCGAAATATTTTTACTATTTCGGGCACCAGACACGTTTTTAGAAAATGATCCCGTTTGGGTTCAAAACAAATCAAATTTTGAAAAATCTGATCTTTTTAGGTTATCTTATATTATTCCGAGCTACAATCCATCATTAACTTATTTCTATTGTTATCAGGTTTTGAGCTCGGGATTACCAGAGTTGAAACTACTAAATTGCTTTGATCTTTGCTGACTTTTGGAACTCCAGTTTGACTAAGGTTAGGGTTTAATCCAACTTTACCCTAGAAATTAAGTGGTTTATACCATGTCTCCATAAGATTTATAAAAAACTACAAACAATTTAAATTGTTCATCGGCTTATTGATACACAAACAAACCAACCACATACCTAAAATAAAATTCATCTATTTAAACCACCTGGGTTCAACCTATAAAATTTGGACTCACAAAAAAGGCTTACTTAAATCAAGTCCTATATATTTTTTAATTATAGCTCATTTGTAGCCTTACTATACTTTCTTTTAACACAAGCTAGGTTCTGAAACCAAACTGAATCGAGTTGCAACCAAAACTATCGATTTCGAACCTTAAAATTGAGGAACCTAAACCAAAATGACCTTCCACAATTCCGATCCAATTCTATGGAACCGACAATTCCTAGTTCCAATTTTGGATCCAATAGTTCCTAGTTTTGATTTTGAAACTACGGAACCACCACATTTTTTCTAAGTAAAAATAAAAATAAATAAATAAATAAATTTTTTATTTAATAAAATAAATTTTAAACTCAAAATAATTTATTCAAAATTTTTCAAAGTTTATTTAAGATACACATTTATTTATATAAAAACACAATCATATAACAATTCTAGTTAGTAATATAAGATTACCAAAATACTCTTTAGGCTAATAAGTAACTATAATACAAAAAATAGTCTCACATTATTAAAGAAATATATTTTTATTTTTAAAAAAAGTTTTTATAAACTACATTATATATATTTTTAAAATATATGTATTTGCATTGTTCATAAGAATGCATTAAATACCATAAGTAGATAATAAATTTTACTATTGATATGAAATAATTTAAACATTAATAATCAATATTTGACATTTTTTTTATTTTTTTCTCTAATTTTCTTTTTTTTAATAGAATCTATTAAAACTATTAGTTCCTTAGCTAGACCTAAAATCACCTAACCAGTCTGATTTCGGTTCTAAAACTACTGATTGTTCTATTTTAATTCTCGGTTTAAAATCAAACCGTGCCTGCCACTCTCTGTATCAACCTCACAAAGTGCCAACTTTTGATATCTCACTCAACATGTGTCATCACATACAGAATCTACAAAATTTGAATAAATATGAAACATATGAAAAACCATTTCTTCACAAACTATGTTAGCATTTTAGGTTGCTTTACATAATTTCGAATAGCAAATATGCAGAGGACAATATTACAAGACAACAAAGCGAGCGGCCCAAGAATTACTGGTTCATAACTATAACTTCCCACCCAAAGGGAACAGCATTCCTTTGACACAGAACTACAGCTCACCCTCAACCATATACAACTCCTATAATTCACTCTATTAAAGATAAGCTACTGGCGGCAAAAAATAAAAATAAGCTACAGTAGATTGATATATTATATGTATATCACATGTTCCTTAGATTGAGATGAAGGGTCTTCGCCTCTTCTGAAAACTCTTAGCAATCCAAAATCTCAGTCCCCCAAATTAGTTGGTCAATAAGTAATAACCCATCATTGACGCTTCCGACTTCTGCTTTTGTTGATCCTTAATTTCGTTGATTCACTAGGAGGTTTCCAGATTATGTCATCAAGATTGCTGCAAAAGTTCTTGTAGAACTACAAAGCAAAGAGAGCAACTTGGTTATTCTGGGATTTGCAATACCAGGATCAAATAATACATTTCATGGTAAAGATGCAAATATCTATGAAAAAAATTATAATCAATACAAGCAATTCCTCACAAAATATTAGCATCTGTTTGCTAAGATCGCTAAAATATATCAACTTTAATATCATACCTTCAAAAATTCACAAGAATCTCCACCAGCTTTCTGAATGTCAACCATGTAAAATGTTGGAGCAACCTCAAAAATCTGAAACCAAAATGTGTAAGTTGGTTGACCAAACTATACACAAAAATAAACAAAAATTGAAGCTGGATACTCACTTCCAGAATAACTGAGAAATGAGAAGTCTTACTCGGTGAAAGACCTTCCACCCTCATCTGGCAATAAATAAAAGAATCCACTTAAGGACCTTTATGATTTCTAGTATAGGAGCATTTGAATCAAAAATTCAGAAGAGGAACACTTAAGGACACCTTATAATTGCGAATATGTGTTTTGAATCCCATAGATTGGGCAACAACTTCCATGCTTGATAAAACGACCTTGGCAGGCTTCTGTGTAATAAAGCGGGTTTGATATTTCATGGTATCCTGATGGAGGAAGATTTTCAAAGGTTAACTACTGCATGGAAGCAAATAAAAGGGAGGAAAAAGGCTCATGCAGATTATAACTAACACTAATCATCCATGGAATTTCATAAGAATATCTAGGCCATGACTTTTACCTGGCCACGGTCAAACAGTGTAGAAAGGTTTAACCCTTGAGATAAAATTATCAAGTCAAATGCATTCAAATTCAAAGGACCTGTGTTTTGTTTCCTCCTTCCATGTCAGGCTTCTGTTCCTACATTAGACAACAGTATCAATTAATGTATGCAGAAAGCAAGCATCCAAATAAAAATTGCCAGTGGCAAGACAACTCTTTTTATAACCACTTACTTTTAGATAAACAGCACTAACAATACTCTTCATCATACAATAAATCAGCAGGGAGATGATGAAACCAAAAATGGCTACCAACCTACTGTTGAAGCAGCCTTTTATTGTATCCGGGTGAATTCAATCAAAATAGACTCATAGGAGAAAGCGAACAACAGGTAAAACAAGATATAAGTCTACCCAAATAGTCAACACAGACCGAGCCTAATATGGAGTCAGACATGATCAAGAAAGTGGCTTTTTAATAATCACTTTGAGGCAACGAAACAACTAACCCCCTCCTTCCCCTCCTTCTCCATAAGAAGGAAGTTTTATGTTTAATGTATCAAGCAGAAAGCAACTTAAACCTAATAGTGACAACATGACTGAAAGTTTTGGCTTTGTCTCAAGGGGGATTTGAGTGTCAGAAATGTCTTGACAATGTAGCAAGACGAGAAAATACTAGAAAATAGAGGCAGACGTAATATAAACGAAGAAAAAAACAGTCAAACCAGTTAGGATCTCAACTTAACTGCCAGCACAAGGAAATGATTAGACAGAATAGAGAGCCGGAACCAGCAAATTTAAATTCCATCTCTCCTACATAAAAGGGAAACTCAATTCTTAAGGACTTAGATAGCTTATGTAAATTCAGAAAGTTACTGATGAATGTGTGAATATGTTCTGTGAGATTATGCAGAAAATTGATAAATTATAGCTGAGGGACTTAATTGCACTAATAACATGAATATGGACCAAAAAATGCCTCATGAATGGCCTAAATGCCTGAAGGAATTAATCCAATTACATGCTGAGAAAATTTGTATCCCTTTGTCCTGTCAGTTCACTAGCAGTCACTAGAGGAGTTTCTCGGTTCAGTAAGTTTGGTAAAATAATTAGCACCTCTCAAGTTCTTATCAAGTGCAGCTGCTGTAATTATGCTATGGTGGACTTCCTTTTGATAGCTTTTTAGGAAGTTTAACCGAATGAGTAAGCCAAAGAGCATAAGATTGAACTGCTGTAGTGCAGCAGATTATTCAGTCTGTCATCTAGTAGCAGTCAGAAGAGGAGCTATAACTGGAGTTTCAAGGTGCAAATCTGACCGTGCAGATGGCTATATAACAACAGCCAAGCCAATCACTGGAGCAAAATACCCCAATCCAAACCAGAACAGAGCAGTACCACTCTGAGCAGGCCGGCCTTTATAGTTGAATCCAACTGAGCCTTCAATAGTGCTGACAAGCTGCAAACTGCAGCAATGAAGATCCAATGAACACTAGAACTAACCCAACAGCAGAACACCAACCAAGCATCCAACTTTGACCAACAGCCCCAACTCAAGCGCACACAGCAGCACAACGTGTAGTTAACAGCAGAAAACAGTAAGCATTCAAGCTTTGATTCAAGAGATAGATGCTGCAGCAGTTGATAGTGGCCATCTGGTCTGAGCAGTCATGTAAAGACCAAGTTGTTAAAACAAAGTCCGAGCTCCACTACCATCTGACTAGCCGCCACGTGCAAACAGCAACTCCACTTCTTGGAGCTGCCGAGCTCTGACCATTTTGCCAGCCGCCAAACCAGTTGCAGCTGTGCTGAACTCTGGTACATTTGAGCTGACCAAACAGCTACTTTGCACAATCAAGTATGGACAGAACTACAACTGAAATAGCAAACCACAAGTTGTTACTTCCAAGGCAGAGTCGGCTACTGTTGTTGTATCTAGCAGATCATTATGCATTGAATAACAGACCAAAGCCGAGCACCGAGTTCTGAGCTGCTTCTCTTCAGCAAGCATAGACTGAGCAGCAGATCCGACCAAAGCAGAAATCCAAGAGATCGAGCTTCTTTAAGACAGAGAACAGAAGCAGGGAGTCCAAGCCTAAAATGCTTCCCAAGCTCGATATTATCTGCAACGCAACCAAGCACCTTTGCCAAGAACATGCCAAGCAATTAGCTGCTCATGCCAACCAAATCTTAATCAATCTGAGCAGCAGAAAATTGTGGCTGAGTGAAAACTAAACAAAGCTGCTAAGAAGACAAGTCCGAGCAGCGAAGCTTTGATGCCAACCAAAATCATGTCAACTTGCAGGGTTACTTTGCTCCATCCCATTCAGCTGCCACCATGCGTTTACAAGAGCTATCCCAGCTCGAGTGAATCTATGCCAAGCTGCTGCAACATGGTTCAGATCCAAGAGTTGACAACAGAAATAGTAAGCACCGAACCAAAGCAGAAACAAACCATGCTGCTGCTATCCTAGTAGCTGAGCGCCTACAGATGAGTAGTTGAGGTTTGGATGCCACACCAACTTGAATTGAATCCAATACTTTCAAATGAAAACTGATTTCCTTTTGCTTTTACTTTCTGATTTTGTTTCGCAGCAGTCCAGGTGTGTTTTATCTAAGCTTCAGACAGCACAGGAGACAAACAATAGAACATTTAGCTGAACTTTACTCACACAACAACAGCCATGCAGCAGTCCTTAACAAGCCGTAAGTGTTGGCCAAGTTCTATATGAAGAAATCCGAATGGGCATGGAAAGCAATCAAGAAGGGTTGCAAATGAGCCGGCCTTCTAAAGACTCGGGTTTGGCTCATTTAAAATATATCGAGCTAGAGCTAGAGCTCGAGCTCGAGCTAGGGCTCGTGAATTTTTTATTGAACCTTAAATTTAGGCTCGAACTCAACTTGTTTAGCTAAACGAGTTTTAATTTAAACTCGAGATAAGCTTGTTTATGAAACGAACTCACGCCAAGCCAAGCCGAGCCAAACCAAGCTTTTTATCTAGCCTAAAATATAAGCTCAAGCTCAAGCTCAACTTGTTTAAATAGCTCGTTTTTTTATTTTTTTCGAACTTAAAATATATAAACATATATACATAAATATTAAATAGAAAATTAGTTTTTGTTATTTTAATTATGTAGTTATATATAATATATCATGCATAAAAAATTCACAAATCTACTAACGAGCCTACTCGTAACCTATTCATAAGCCTAAACAAACTTGTTCACGAGCCGGCTCGTGGGCCTAAATCAAAATTTGAGCTCAACTCATTTAAATAAACAAGTTTTATTTCAAGGTTGACCTCGGCTCATTAACTAATTGATGAGCTCAACTCATTTAAATAAACAAGCTTTACTTTAAGTTCGACCTCGGCTCATTAACTAATTGATGCACTCGGCTCATTTAAATAAACAAGCTTTACTTTAAGCTCGACCACGGCTCGTTAAATAATCGAGCTCGAGCTGAGCTTGAGCAGCTCACAAGCAACTTGGCTCGTTTGCAACCTTACAATCAAGTCAAAGGCTGAGCTGTCCAAAGAGTTAAAAGTGATCAACCAAGCTCCGAGCAGACTGAATTACTTGCACACGACCAATCCGAGCTCAACATGCCAAGCCAACCTTCACTAGACCAACCCAAGCAACTTCTCACCTTTTCTCTTTTCTCCTTTTGAGTAAAGGGCCCAACTTATCAAAGCCCAGTTTTGTATATATCAAATGACATTTTGCTTTCACAAAAGGTCCACTAAACACTAAATTCACACACCCACATTTGAATATAACCCATAACACACTTTTTTATTAGGGCTTTTTCATTGAACCGAACCAAACCAAACCACAAAATATGGTTCTTTTATATTTTTGTCTCATTTGCGATTCAATTCAAGAAGAGTCTAAATGGTTACGGTTCGGTTCAAGGGGTTGAACAGAACCGCTTCACATTAAAAGAAATAAAAAATATAAAATCCATCTTATTTATTTATAACTCTTAAACATTAGATATTAAAGTCATATATGACATCACTCTAATATCACATATATATATAGTATGTTATAATAGTCTTGAAATGGAATCACGATTATGAATTCTAATAACATCTTTGTGTTTATATGCATCTTTGAAAGGGAAATGAGCAAGATTTTAACTTATAGATTTATTAGAAGAAATTGTAATCCTGTTCCAATTTATGAAATACAAATTACATTTTTAACTACATTAATGTTATTTATCAATATAAATGTTGTGTGTGTGTGTATATATATATATATATTTTTTTTTTTCATATTATATATTTTACATAATACACTATTAAATGTATTATATATTTAATAATACTAAAAAAGCAACATTTTACTCGTCTAAAAAATTTTTTAATATGTTTTCCTAGTTTATTAATTTTAAATTCTTCCTAAAATTAGTAGACATGCATCAAATTAAAATAAAAGCGATATAATTAAATTTAAAACATGCACAATCATTTAATTGGAACAATGGAAATTTAAATATGTTATAAAAGGAAGAATGTTATAAATAAATATGGAATTAAGGTAAAAGAATGCTTTTCTTTAGTTAGAGTTATAGATTTAGTAAAAATATACGTTACTTTAAATTCACATTGGAAATATTTTAAACGGAATAATATGTAGATATGAAATTATTAAATACACAACCTGAGATAGTAGTAAGTATGTTTAATTCTTGCACAACATTCCTCAATCTAAACATCTTTTTTTTTTTTTTTCTGAAAACTACTATTAATATTATTTATTAGAACTAAATATTTTTAAAAACGGTTCGAACCGAATCGAACTGTATTTGAAACGGTTCGGTTCGAAACCCTAAACCGTTAAAAGTGGTTCGGTTCATTAAAGGTTTGAACCAAACCATTTCAAATGCAATTCAGTTTGATTCGACCCCTGAACCAAACCAATCCGCACCAAGAACACCCTTACTTTTTACTGGGGAAAAAAAGTACTCCATCATGCTCCATTGTAGACACAAAGAAGAGAGAACAACACAATAGACAAGTAATTCTACTTTTTCTTTAATTTTCTTGTGGATTCCACCCTGTGAGCAAGTGGGTAACATCTTTGTACACAGATTCAAGAATAAGATCTCCATGACAAGATGATTCCGTTCTTTTTCTTAAATTCCATGTTGTGCATCATATTTAAAACTTGTTCACTTAAGCCTATTAAGGTTTTGAGTTGATTTTTTTTATCATTTAATTTGTACTACTAGTGATTAATTTTGTGCTTGCATTTACGTTGCTAATGTGATTTCACTGAGCATGTGTTTTGGATTATTTTTGGAATGTATGTTAGATTATGATGTATTTGAAAAAATCTCCTCCACTCAAATCTGTGAATATCTAATATGGATTAAAAATCACATAAAAATACAGGTTTTAATTCAATTTGGGTTTAAGATATTCAAAAGGATTAGTCAATTAATCACTTTTCTAGAAATTGGAAAAATCAATTGGTCTATCTTGAGTAATTACTCACTTTGAGGAAAAGTGGTATTTACTTAGTACTTCATTGATGAAAACCTAAACCCATCATCAACTTGAAAAATGCAAGTGTGATTTTGAATTTTAGCATGTATTCAATTAAATTTCTAATCAATTGCATTTAGCTCTAAACTGATATCATTTTAAGTGATGGAAATCTGAACTTTCTGTAGTAGTTTAAATTTTCTCTCTATAAATCTCAAAACCAAAATTTCAATTTGACTATCTGTAAACAGGATTAATATATTGGGAACTAATCCTCCATTCCCTATGATCACGATCTTAAATGCTCCCGCTAATCTATATCTGCACGATCAGTATACTTGCCGTAGCTTTTGCGCATAAATTAATTCGTATTAAGCAAGAACATTTATAATTGTCTAAGATAAATTAGTGAGGGCATAAACACATTCAAGTCAGTTATGTGGATCATGAACATAGTTTTCAATCATTGTTTGAGGTATTACATACATAATAGAAAACAAACAGAGAGACAAGATTTCAAATTCCCATACTGTCATTTAACTTCATATCAAATTAACTTTACATAATAAGTTTTATGGCAGTGTTGCCCACATGAAGAGTTTAACCAAAAGATGCAACAGAAAATGTATACCTACCAACAAATTTAAACTTTTTTAGTTGGTTGTGGTGTCAAATTTGCCAGTTCTCCTATAATAATAATAATAATGAAAAAGAATTAAATGCCACAAACCTCATCATCGTCAAAAAGCAGCATTTTACATCATCCAAGTTCACATCCTCAGATTCCATAGCTGACAGGTTGTATCCCTTCTTGAACCACTCGTCGTCCTGATTCCTCAATAGGAATGCTCTGAAGAGAGATATTATCATAAGAAACAACCTCATAAGACTATTAAGAACACAAAAACCCCAAGAATATTCTTCTAGCATAATAATGAAATCAGTGGCTTGTCAGGAAAAAAGCCATGCAATTGCTTAGCTGGGAGATGATCTTATCACATAATAGTGAACGACAACAGATGTCAAGTAGAAGCACTCTTCCATTTATTCAAAGAATCCCCAATGGGAGCAACTTCATTGTGTCTGTAATGCAAACCTTGCTCTTCTACCTTTTCCTTTTGACAAGTGATCCAGGATTTGCTTAGGCATTTTGAAAACCATAAACAAATAGTTCAACTTTCATAATATATTGAAACCTTTATTTCAAACTTCCCTTCAACATGTGAAAAATGTACAATTATTACAAGCATAAACATGCAATTTTGCTGCAGTATTGTATATGACTTAGTGTGCGTGTTTCACAGGAAATATTCTCAGGACTTTTTACAACATTTTATTCAAACAGTCAAATATAATCATAAGAATATTTGCATTTATTAAGTGGTTTTAGTGGTAAATAATGATGGAATGCAAAGAGGCATTGATCGTCAGTGGCATAGTTAAACCTCACAGAAAATATACATGGAAAATGAAGAAAATGATTTCCATTTTTTAAAAAAATGAAATCATGATCTTAATATTTCAAATAGTTAGTAACCACCATCTTGAAGGGTTAGCCAAAAAACCAAAAAAAAAAACGAAAGAAAAAACATATCTTCCACCACCTTTTACACTAAAATCACTAGTTTTCAACGATATCTAGTTCTATGATAACTTAAGATTACTACGATAATATTTACCAATTGCAAAGTAGAAACACCAAATAGCTCCAGAAAGCCCTAAGAAGAAAATATAAACATTCTTACATGGAAAACCAAAGAAAATACAATCATACCCAGCCCACATACTTACAGTTGCAGGATTTGGGTCTAAAATTCTCTGAATAAGGGACTTTGCTCCCACTGGAAACCATGATGGACATGAAAAATCAGCACCCTCAATCTGCAAAACAAAGTAAAGCAGTGTTATGAACACGACTCAATGGGCATAATGGTGCATAAAGAACCAACGCAGACACCAAAAACGCGTCAACTGGAAGATAAATGGAAAAAGAATGGCAGTTCTTCTTGTTTAGACTCTAAGTATGAATATATGAAGCAAGGGAAACATATAACTGAATCAAGATGATAATTCTAGCTAAATTTGTTGAACTTGGAGGACTATCCAACAACAGCCCTATACCTCCAGACCATAAGGAAAGCTAAACATGACGTTCTGAAGAGAATTGTCACAGAAGACAGCGTCTTCAAACATATTTGTACTAAACATGAAAAGTATCCAACATGAGCCTACCTTACTGTACAATGTGGTGAGATCGAGTTCATCAAAAGGAAGGTATCCTGCCATGAGAACATAAAGAATCACTCCACATGACCAAACATCTGCAACAGCACCATCATAACCCTTGTACTGAGAACCTAAAAAAGAAACAAAAATATAATAAGAAAGCAGGAATTGAAGAACTTTACCCAAAAAAAAGCGGGAATCAAGAAGAAGTGGATCCAAAGCATTCGCCTGAAAATTATCTGAAATGATATTTACCTCAGGGGCAACATAATTAGGAGTACCACAAGTTGTCCGAAGGAGGCTAAATCCCTAGTTTTAAATGTTAAATTTTAGTCCGAGGAATATGTAGTGTGGCTTATAGACATGCCATCAAATACATAATGAACTAACTTCATGCAGATGAGCAAAGTTCTTACTTTTCTGGCAATGCACTAAGACCAAAATCTGAAATTTTCAAGTTTCCTTGAAGAGTCAAGAAGAAGATTTTCAGGCTGTATATAAAACACTCAATCATGAGAATGTTTATGAACATAAAAAGAAAGCTTCTCAATATATCATGGAAGATATGGCTACCTTTAAATCTCTGTGTAGACTCCTTTACTATGGCAATAATCCACTCCATCAATGAGTTGCTGGAAATATCTTCTGGACTCAGCTTCACTAAGACGCCCATGGTGAACCTGCAAAATCTCGTTCAGTGACTCTAGTCCTGATATGCGAGAAATAAAGGAAGATGCACCATGCAGAGCTCCAACAGGAGTTGCCTGAGTTTCAAGTAGGGTTACTCACTATTTTGTCAAACAATTCACCTCCTGTAATAAAACTCCAAGATTATGTATATCTTTGTTCGGCTTGCAACGACCTAAATGAGGAAAATATAAACTAGGGCAGCAGCTGAAGACAGTTGAACTTGAACAACATGATTAATGCCCAAAATATCTATATATCATACCTCATGAAGACGAACAACATGGATGCCGCACAAGCTTCATAATCAATATTTCCCTTTTAATCTGCACGACAAAGTTTCAAAATGCATTGCATGATTTTCGTGAAATGCCGAGAACTGACAACCTGGAGGCATTTAACTAATTTCTAGAAGAGTATTCGTTGACCAACATTAAAAATGAATCATAATCAATCCTTTTTATCTACCATGCCTAAAGATCTCCCAAAGATATAAAAGATACCATAAAAAGCTACATAAACTTATATGGTAGGATGAAGATGGTTTTTTTTTTTTTTTTTTTTGGTCATAAGATGAAGATGGTTGCTACATAAAATTACGACCCATAATCCCCGGATCATGATTTAGATCAATGATCAACTTCAGTAAGTTAATTCAACCAACTTCATTTCAAAATATAATCCCATAAGTAGTAAATTTACTCATAAATCCATTTCCACAGCTAAAAAGCATTGAATACACGAAGAAAATAAAAAATTTTCAACTTACCATTAACTTAAATTCATTTGAGTTCAAATTTAGTAACAAAAATAGAAATATTATAAATTTATACCCTGTGTGTGTGTGTTTGTGTTTTTCTTTTCTTTTCTTTTCTTTTCCATATACGATACTTTCAGTAAGGGAAAGCATGTAGATTTTACTTCTTTAACATAATCAATTAAAACCAAAACCAACGATACCTGTTCGACATTTATGTTTGATAATAGTGCTTCGATCCAACACTTCATAGCAACACTCTCACCGTCTCAGTGTTCTGAGCAAATTTAACCTTAGCAAATGTTCCTTTCCGATCTCCCCACCTCGTACTTCCCTTTCCGCACCACCTTTCTCACTCTCTATCTCTTTCCTGAATTCTTTCTTATCAAGCCGAAACTGAAAAGTAACAAGCTCTTTTTTTTTTTGCTATTTTTTTTATTCTTTTTCTTAGTGCTGTTTAAAGGATATGAACAGCAATATTTGAACTTCATAAGCACCAAAAAAGGCAAAACCCAGTATTGGAAGTTGCAAGTGGTACCTGCGATTAAACAAAACAAAAGATTGAATCTTTGTTTAGTGAAATTTCCTAAGAGGACAATGAAATAGAAAGAAAGGCGTGTGTTTCTGGTTTTGTTTTTCTCCTCTTTTTTTTTTATGTTTCTTTATTCGGAGGGTTTTGTGTTAGTACAATGGAAAGGAAGAATGGAGTGTGAAAAATTCAAAGGGTTGGATGTTTGGTTTTTAAAAGAATTGGTGAGGCTTAGGTTTGGTGGGAGCAGGAGGAATTAGTGAATAATGAAATTCTATTTTATTAGGCAGAATACCTTTAATGACTTTTTTATGCTACTTTAGAATGAAACATGTATGTCGGAAAGAGATTTGATTTAGTTTTTCGACTTGATTCTAAAATAAGTCCCCTCTAATACTGTGTTTGGTAAGGATGAAATCAAAAAAAAGTAAGAGAAATTAATAGAAAAGTTATTATTTGAATTCTGAAAATTAAAGGAAAAAAAGATAGATTAGATGAAATGAACAAAAACGTGATGCCAACATCTTTCATTCCAGTTTTGGGCGAAAAAGGGAGGAAATGGAGAGAAAATAAGATAAAGTTATAAAAACACCCATAGAAACAAAGTTAAAGTTAAAGGCATTGGATATTTTAGTCTATTCATATAAATAATTCATTTCATTTTCATCTATTTTCATAATAACAATCCAAACAAAAATATATATATAATTTTTCTTTCCTTTCATCTTCTTTCCTTTTTTTCCTTTTCATCTCATTTCTGTTTCTTTTTGTTGATTTCCATTGTGAGCTAGATTGTCAAACACAGTGTAAAACTTATATAAGGGAGTGAAGTTGGGGGTACAAAGCATTCATTTGTTCTTGTAAAAAAAAATACATAAGTCTAAATTGTATAAGAAAATACCAAATTGTCACATCTATATCGCTATTAGAGAAAAGATACAAAAAAATTCTACATGTATCGTGTCATGCCTTAATGGATACCTTAGTCGATTATGTAATTGTGAAACAAACTGATGTCCATTTAGTTTCATAAAACACAGTTTTTTACCATCAAAGTGATTCAATAATGCATAACTTGACTAGCCATATAGAAATAGTGACATGCTGATAGAAACCCTGCCAACTCGTGACGAGACGCACTATAGTAATCGGGATTGAACCCAAGAATCGTCTAAGAACCTTGATGGAGGCCGCGCTCCATGCTTATAAAAAGCAGGAACCTTAGTATAGTTGAAGACACAATCGAAGGTGGAAATTCGATTGATAAGTCAAAGAGGGGTGAATGCTACGGAAAACTTGATAAGTTCAAAACAAATTCACTCAAGAATTTGAAGAGAAAGATCTCTCAAATTTTCATTATCATAAGATATTTGTATATATTCCATTGAGTGCTTACTAACCTTTATATATATATATGCTATTACAAGGCAGTTACATAATCGTAACTGAAAAAAATAATTGTGGCAGTTACATAATTAACAACGTAACTAAAAAACATAATTGGTTGGTAGTTACATAGCAATGAAAAATATAATTATAATTAATCCTACATCAATAAAAAATAAAGAAATTCAAAAAGCCACAAAAGAAATTCGAAAAAACATCAAATTATAATGGAGGTCAATGGTGTACTGTGCAGCAGCACCACACTGTAATCTTCAAGTCCCAAAGATTTTGTAAACATCCTTGGTTTGCTTAGCTCAGGTTTTTAGCATTGAAACTCCAGCTATTGAATCTTAAATCCCTTGAAAACAAGCTTGGACTTGATCTTAGTTGGTTTTATTTGATGTTTCTAGATCACATCATTTGCGATAGGATCTTTCAGTTGCTTTGTTGAGAAATGATGGATAAATGTAAGTTAAAAACGAAAGTAATAACGTTATACTATGTGTATGTCATCACATATTAAAGATTGAGTTTCCAACCTCACATAAATACTAAGAACTGAATATAATTTTAAATATGGACTCCACCAACTCTATGCTAATCTTGATCCTATCAGAGTAAAGTTCCTTGAAGATATGAGCCAGAGCCTCGCGTATCCTGAAAAATCTATAATGACATGTTTGGTATGCATGAATGATTTGGAATAATGAGTTTAGGAATGGACAAATACATTCCATGTTTGGAAAATTACGTGGAATGAAAATGGATAAAAGTGTATTGTCTGGAATATCCTTAGTAATAAATGCAAAATATGAATACATGATAAGATTACGAAGCAATTACAATGCATATATTAATAAAGGTGGAATTGAATCACGATTGCCTTATTAGAGGCGGAATCAAATTCCTCTTCAAAGCCAAAATCGTTGATTCTAAGGAATCACAATTTCGGCTTCTAAAAACGCTTCCAAACGCTGAGAAAGGGAATGGAAGTCAAAATCCTGATTCCATTCCAGTCCATTCTTGCATACCAAACGTGCTATAAGGGTATGAACGAAACCACAACTTAATGAGATAACTAGATCGTATCACATATAACCAATTATATAAACAGGTGATTCAACAGCCATATGCAATGCAACAGTAATTCATATGAACAATACAAGCTTAGATAACCGAAACCCAAGCAGGATAAAGATTTATGCTCTCCCACTACGGTTAAATAAACAAAGTCTCAATGATCCACCATGCTCAGGAGAGACTAAGAACCAAACAAAAAGGTACCATAAAACAATTTAAAACATTAATATTTCAAAATCTTGAAACTTAGAAACACCATTAAGTATTAGTCATTTCTTGTCGATACCATGGGCGGTTCTCCTTCTGATGCCACTTAATTCCAATGGAACTGATAGGACAAAGTACTCCTACGTAAAACTAGGAAAATGTCATCTAAAAAAACTAAGCAAGTTATTAGAGATGTGAAATGCTAATACGTAGCGGACTATCACACTTTTAATGCAATGGTACAAATTGTGTAATGCATGATAGGTTTATTTCAGGGTCAAATAGCTATTAGTTCGTTCACATGTGATCAAACAATATACAGACATTCCACAACGAATACCACTCATTTATTATCAACCAATAGTCTTATCTATTTTATATCATATTTTTTTAGCAATCATACACCATCCAGCATTCATCATACTTGATTCCGTACATATTATCATTTTATTAAAGCATATATAGTTTGAAACATCTAGAACTACAAGTACAAATAATATAATAGATTAGAGTTACTCGCATGTCCATACTGACTTAACTGTCGTAGTAATCAACTAGAAAATTCAATGATGATTTTAAGGTTCCTATTAAGTAAATAAGATAGCATTCATTATTTACAAATCAGGCTTTACCATAAGCTAAAATGATGATTATGAATCCTAAGTTATGTTTTGACTGTTTTTGTCATCATTTACTCGCGTTTCTAATCCATTTTCAATGTACGAGTAGTCTTTTTAAAGCTGGTGAAGTCTACTATTTATTTCTTATCTTAATTTGATTTTTTGAACAAGTTTCACCAAGAAAAACTACCCATAATGTTCAGACCTCTAGTTTAGTAGGGAAGTTTTGATTTTGCCCTAATTTTCTAGTTTTAACTCAAGTTTTTACAAATAAATAAGCGTTGGAAAGCTCATTCCGTGTACTTTCTAGATCTCTATTCCAAACATACACTAGGTTCATACTTTATCCCATGATTCCTGAAAGATCACATTAGTTCTTTAGAGAGTTCTAAGACTTTTTATGCTTCTATTCACTTATGCCTTCATAATTGGATCTTATTCATTTTATTTTCATTTTGCTTATCTTGTTTTGATGTGGGACATACACATTTCATTAAGAGGATATCATTCATTTTGACTTCAATTAGGTGTGTGTAAGGCGCTACTTATGTTCTTAGCTTTCTAAATGAGCTGCATGCTTAGTCTAAGTGTTCTTGATCCTTGATTACTAGCCTTCATTTTGCTCATCCATAGATCTCAATTTCTATTCAACTTGTATCAACTGAAATCACATATGTATGTTGTAAGCTTAATGGGCATAGATGGGATCATTAGTTAATTCTTTTGCTTAACGCATCTCCTTACATCTTCCTTTAAACTAGATTGACTTTAGTTTCCAAGTCATACTTGTAGTCATCTATAATCATTTTTAGGGTTGTGTGTGTAAACCCCCGAAAATTTTCATAATTCTTAGAAAATAATCCTAGAAGTCTAAGTATCAAAAATTTAAATCCCGAAAATCGACTCAAGATATAAAAAAAAAAAAACCAAATTCTAGACCGAGTCAAAACACCGAAAACGAAACCCTAAAAATCGAATCAAGTTAAAACTTAATAAGATCAAAAACGAGTTTTCTGAATCTTGAGAAAACGAGAACCCTTGAAATAAATATAAAGTCCAATTATCGGTATAATCAACGTCCGTACGCCAATTAAATCATCTCCGCAATTCCTAAAACACGAATCAAAATGATAGATCCAAATACCGCTTAACAACGAAATGATGAAATCCTAAATCATTCGATAAAGTTTTAGAATCACAATTTTCAATTTTCACCAAAAGTCAAACTGAGTCAACTCATAACCCTAGACTCGGTTAAACGATCCCGAGAACTAAAAACTATTAAATAATCACAAATAAAATAAGATAAACCATAGACATCGAGCTAAAAATATAAAACAATCAAAACTCAAAAATTATACGATCTTACGAATATCTCGATGAAACCAGAAGTCAAACCGGAACCCTAAAGTCGACAAAACCCATGACGAACTCTAGTGTTTAAGATCCGGCAATCCCCCGCTTTCAAACCCTAGAAAACGAAATAAAGTTAATGGCCTAGAATAGTTCGTAATAACATAGGGTAACATAAAAATATCAGATTCGCGAATTTCGAGTGTCCTTCGGACTCAAATGGAATCAGTGCTCGAAAAGCGTGTCCCGGAGCTTGGAATATTAAAAATATTCCATTTATACCAATAGACTCGTAAAAATACAAGGATTCCAAAAATATCGGTTTTAGAATTTTTCAGTAGCTAAAAATTACAGATATCGCATTATTACGCGCATTTTTTATTACTACCGGTACTTTAATTGTCTAGTCTACTATTCATAGTATTTTCTACTATTTATTACTATTTCACTCTCTCTACTTTTTCTTACACCTATTTCTTATACTACATATCTATTTTCTTACTTTTTTCATTTCCAATAAATTTTATTCACATCAACTTTACACATTACTTCTTTATTACACAACAAATAAATAAAAAATCAACTCACTCCCCCTAAATGTACTAGAATCGGTGCCACTCTCCTCTCCCATCTATCTATTTTATTTCTTTTTCAATTTATTTTATTACATCAAAAATTCACTCCAAAAATTCTATAAATACCCCATTCCTCTTTCATTCTTTCACACAATTCATTCTACTACCAAAACTCTCTCAAATTCCTACACAACTCTCCATAAACTTTTCTCTACCAAAACTCTCTTTCGCCAAATACTCACAAGAAATTCTCTTTATACAATACAACTACCATTTCTCCATAACCATATAACCATACATTCACTACTATCTTTATACCACAAAAATACCTTAGGTAAGAATTTCTTTCAACCATTTAATCATCCATGTCATGTAACTTAGCATGACTATGGTGTTGTTTTGAAACTCATATGAGTAGTAAAAGCAACAACATGTTCATGTTCATGTTTTGTTCTTGTACATAAGCTTCCTATTTTATTATGTTGTTATTATTATTGATATTATTTGCTTCTAATCTATCTTATATAAAGTATTATGTGTATTATGTATATATATTTATTTAGAGCATATAAGCTCATTTGTTATTTATTTACTTTCAAGTTATGCAATTTATTTATTTCATGTTATTATTAAGACTAGTCTTTCTAGTTTTAGACTTGTCCATATCAAGTCAAAACAATCTTTTGTTTATTTTCTTTAATCTTTCGAGACTAGTCCATTCTTAGTCTTGGGATGCCTTGATAAAGCTAAGGCTCCAATACTTGATCGGGATACCTTGATGAAGCTAAGGTTCCCAATACTTGATATTTTATTTTCTTGTTTATTATTTGTTTCTAGTATTTTCTTATGTTCTTATTACTTTATATGCTCATAATACTTGCATCTACATAATATTAATGTCTCAACTAATTTGAAAATGGAATTCTATTATATTAAAGGAACTTAAAACTAAATTTTCCATTATGTGACTATCACAAAATAATGAGTTATTATCAACACACATAAATAGAGTTTTTCTCATGTTTCCTTAAATAACAAGGATGTTTTTACCAAGGAAACTTAACAAATAGATATTTTCATATATTATGTTAACCTAAGTTTTAGTAAAATAATTTGTTAGTTTTCAAAGTTTTCACAAAAAGCTTAAGAATAAACTCTTTTAACTCCATAACAAAACTAAGAAACAAACTAGTTTTTAAAGTTAAGATGAATTCAATCCATAAAGTTAAAACCCACTTAGAAAAATAATGAATTTCAAGTTCCTAAAGAAAAGACTTATTTTTTCCAAATAATAAAACAAGATAAGGTTAGAAACAAATGATTTTTATCAATAAAGATATTCTTTTCGAAAGAAATAAAAAGAAACAAGTTTTAGAAAGCAAAAGCTATATTTTAGAAATAAATATAAGAAGACAAGACTCATTTTCTAAAACCATCCTAAATACAAAATTATGAAAAGGTTTTCATCAACTTAATATACTTTTGATAAATTTGATTTTTTAAAGTAAAACTATGAAAAAACTAAGGTTAAAAGAAAATTTATTTGTCCTTGGAAAAAGAATGAAGAAAATAAAATAAGAATATACTCATTTATAACACCTAGGGAAAATATAAAGTTTCTTTAAATACTTGAAAAGAAATTTCAAGTTAAAGTTTAAATGAATTGTTTTATAAAATAAATTGTTGATATACTACCATTAGGATTTTTGCATATAAAGTGAGCTTACCTATATATTCAAAGTGTTTATCAAATAATATTTATATACATACATTGTTACAAAAGGATTTTCTTTAAAATAAAAGTTGAGTTAGCATATGGATTTGCAAAAAGTTTAGAAATAATTCGTTTTAAATCTGAACCAATGTTTTCGGAACCCAAACAACCTTTTATGACAAGATAACCTTAGAAATGGATAGATTTTTTCGAATAGGTAGAAAACGGTATATCATATGAGAAATTTCGAGTTAAAATGAGCAAGTTATAGCCATTTTAAGTTGGAATTTCCCCTTATACGATTTTATCGCGATTTTAAGAAAAGTTTAATCTCCAAGAATATAAATTTCATGAAAGACTTATCCCGGGTATTTCTTTTGTCTAGGTGATGAAGGATACGAGAATACCCTACCTGAGGATTACTACAACTAAGAAGATAGCGAAATGGACGAGTGAGTTATTCCTCCTAATTTCGTTACCTTGCTTGTGCTTGTAAAGTAGTGGCATTAGTATACTAAGAAAAGATAAAAATGGATATATATTTTGGGAATTCGGGATTATGTATATGTGATTCTATGTTTATGTATGAAATGAGAATTAAGAATATCGCAACTTCGAACTGCTTGTTTAAATAATTTTGTTTACTTATTTGTATGACTATTTATTATTTGCTAAATTGATTGATCGCCCCTAATAAACCTTAATAGGGTTTGGCTTAAGAAAACTAAAACGCTCACGCATAGCATCCATCGAGTCACATCTATTTCGGAAGGCTGCTACTTCCTACACGTAGAGTTGGATTGGCTGTGATCATGCGGCCACGGGCCATGTTCCTTTCTGGAGAATCCAAATCGCTCGAGGAAAGCGACTCTAGGTTCGGAGCCGAGCCAACCGAACGCTGTAGGTGAGGACTTGGGGACTAGCAGTAGAAGGTTTAGGACCTTCAACCCCGATTCCCTAACCTTTGATACAGAGGGGTAAATCCGTTCTATATATGGTTTCCGGATAACTATATAAATTTGCGTAATCATGTGATTATTGCATTGTATGCATAGCATATGTGTGAATAAGTAAATAAATTGTTTGAAAATATGGTGCGAATGAAAATGAATATCTCACTAAGCTAGTTGTAGCTTATACCCCTATAGATTTTGTTGAAACAGGTATACCCGTGGCTTAAATTGAGGATCATGACATTAAGAAGTCATGGAAGGATGATTAAGCTTCTAAGAAGGAGATGGAATCATAAGATAAAGAAATTTTGTAAGGTTCTTTATACGTAATGACCTATAAGGTGATGATGTATTTTGTTTGAATAATTGAGGGATATGCCCCTAAGAATTGCAATGCAATATGTTTTAAGTTTTATGATAAGTATTCTCTTTGCTTTGTTACTTATTTATTATCAATATAAATTGCGCTAGCTCCGATCGTTCCCTTAGTTGTGATGTACGCCTTACATGATATGGAAGCCTTTACGTGACTAAGGTATCATTCCAGGCTTTAGTATTGTGTACGACGGACGCCACGTTTAAGGTACCCCTCGGGCGTGACAGAGTTTAGGATTGGCTTCTTAATATAGAGCTTGTTTAACCTCCTTTAAGCTTATCAAATAAAACTTGCGCTAAACATGATTCATACATGGTCGCATGCTTAGGATTCATATAATATGCATGAGTTACTTATGTAATCTTAAGTTTACTAATCATGGATTCATCATTCATCCCTACACTTGCGAACCAAGATAGTTAGATCATGTTTTTCTAAGGATCACTGTTGTTTTTCTATGAAATTCTATGCTATAGATTTAGAGACATGAAATACTCAACATCGGCTTGTTTTGAATCAATACTTATATCTTTGCTATTGTCGAGACCCTACATATTAGAATAGGCTTGTTAGTCTAAATCTAACATAATTTGAATAGAATGAACCATAACTTTCGTTTTGAAACTCGCGACCTAACAACTAGAGATGAGCCTTGTTTGCTTCTAACTCCGCTGCTGAAAGTGACATGTGTTATGGCATATGACTTTTGCCATCAAGTAGTCAAAGCTCTTTTTAGGTTGTTTTCATAAGGATCTGTGGGGTAGTGTTGTACAGTTGGAAAAGTGTCCAAGAGGGGACCATCTTCACAACCATATTTGAAATTGTTTGACAATGATGCCTAGTCTTGTAGTTTGCAGTTTGACAAGTGGGAAAGGGGAAGACTTGTCCTATTGTTAGTTGTTGTAGTTGGACATGGATGTTCGAAACTTAAGAATATGGCCTTTGTTTGCTATGTGGTACTTTACACTTTTTGGGTAATTTAGGTTCTTTAGAAGAAAGAAAGAGAAATGGTAAGGCTACTAGTTCTAGTTTATTGTTATGAGATGCTTCAATTAGTTGTATCAGGTTGCTCATTACTATTTTAGCAAGGCATGCTTGTCACGGTTCAAGGAGATAAGCTTGATAAGTTATAATTTGAAAACCCCCTTGCAAGTAGCTTAGTGATAGGGTTTTAAACGAACGACAACAAAGAAGTGAAGATCACATTAGCTGCAAGCCTTGCATGAAGACCAGTACGTCTGCTTCAATGCCTCCAGCCTTCAAATTTACACGATCGGCGTATGACTTTAATCGTCGACCTTCAAACATCATAGATATTAAAGTTTTTAAAAGCCGCCTCAAGGCTGCCAGCGTATATATCTAAGGCCACCAACCTTATAAATAGGTTGCTAGCTTATATACATAAATGATGTATTTTTCTTTCATGTCTTTAAGGTTTCCTTTGTAGTTTTATATAAGTCATTTTATATTGCTTGGAGAGACATAAGCTTTGACATATTATTTAAATAATTCTCTTGAGATATTTCTCTAGTAGAGAGTTTTTATCCTTGGTTCTATATAAAACTTGTTCTCTTGATAGCCGTGGTTCTAATTAACAGGTGTAATTAAGGCCAAGTCTCCGTTTTGGATAACTGTGGTTCCAATAGACAAGTTTGATTGGGTCAGGTTCCGATTGCGAATTGGTTTCAATTGACAAGTTCAATTGGGGTTGAATGCTCTTTTATATCTGTTTAAAAACGATCCTGAGGTTCAAATTGCATTGTTGATCACTTGAGTCTTAGGTTTTACAGACCTAAGGTTCGCAAGATTGCATCATTTGGTATCAAGCTTTTGGCTTCTTGATTCGAGTAATCTTATCCTTTATTTTCTTCATGGTAAAAATTGTGATTTTTTAGGGTGTGATTAAGATTTGTTTGACGAAGAAAGAAATCTATTAAAAAAATGAGTAGTGGTGAAGAAAATATTGGTAGTGATATGAAGTTATTCATCAAACCTGTACAAGATCAGTTTGCGAAATTGAATAGGAGATTAGATGATCTTGAATCTCCATTCAAGCTTAAGTCTTTTAGAAGGCATATGGATGAGGAGGAGGAGGACGAGATTATGAATCCAAAGTGAGTGGTGTTTGGAAAGGAAAAAGAATTGTTCATAAGCAAGATAGAAGTCTAGAAAGTATTAAAATGAAAATTCCTAGCTTCCAAGGAAAGAATGACCCAGACTTGTATCTAGAATGGGAAAGGAAGGTGGAGCACATATTTGATTTTCACAATTATTCTGAAGAGAAGAAAGTGAAATTAGCTGCATTTGAGTTTACAAATTATGCAAGCATTCAGTGAGATCAGTTTATGCGTAGTAGGAGAAGATATGGAGAAAGACCTATAAGTTCTTAGGAAGAGATGAAAGTTGTGATGCACAAGAGATATATTCTAAGTTACTACTATAGGAATTTGTGCAGGAAATTGCATAGCCTAACATAAAGATCTATGAGTGTGGAGGACTACTTCAAGGAGATGGAGATAGCCATAATTAGAGCTAATGTGGAGGAAGATCAAGAGGCTACTATAGCTAAGCTCACTAGTGGGCTGAACAAGGAGATTGCTGATATAGTAGATTTGCAGCATTATGTAGAGATGGGGGAATTGTTAGATAAAGCCATTAAAGTGGAAAAGCGGTTGAAGTTTGGGGGCAATTCAAGATGTGGTTCATATTCTTCATGGAAATCATATTAGAAGAAACACAAAGTGTAAACCCCTAGATTTTAAGTCACGGTTTATGCTTAAACCCTAAATCGAAAGTCAACCAGAAACCTTAAAGTTAACAAACCTATAACAAAACCAAGTAGATTTAGATTTGGCAATCCCGCGTTCTTAAACCCGAAACAATGAAATTGAGATAATAATAGATAATAGTTCGTAATAATATAAGAAAGCATAAAAATATCATATTTGTTAATTTTTAGAGTGTTTTGGATTCGAACGGGATCAGTTTTTGAAAATCGTACCTCGGCACACTCGACGATAAAAATATTCTAATAATACCAATAAACTTGTAAAAATACAAAGATTTCAAAAATATAAGTTTTATAATTTTTCGGTATCTAAAATTATCATATATAGCTTAATTATACATATTTTATTTACTACCGGTATTAATTTGTCTTATCTACTATTTATAATACTATTCTACACTATTCACTTATTTCTACTTTTTCTACACCTATTCTTACACTCTACATACCTATTCTCTACTTTTTACATTTCACATACATCTTTATTCACATCAAACCTTACAACTTATTACTTTTAATTAACAAAAATATAAAACAAATCAAAATCAACTCTCTCCACCCTCTCTCTCTTATGGCCTGTGCAATCTCTCTCTCTTTCACCCCTATTATTTTTTTAATTTTTTAATCGCATAATTTTTCACTCCTCAAAACTCTATAAATACCCTAATTTCCCTCCATTTCTTTCACACACTCATTTACCTTACCAAAACTCTCTCAAATTCACTTCATGAATCCTTTCTCCCAAAAATCTCTTTTCTTTTCTTACTATATATTTCCTACATTCTTTCTTACACACACATACTACCCAAAACCACTATTACAATACCACTTACATATTCCCACATTAGGTAAATATTCTCACCTATATCTTTCTACCAATTATTTTCCATATCATGTAACTTAGCATGACTATGGTGTTGTTTCTCAAAAACTCATATGAGTTGTAGAAGCAACAACATGTTCATGTTTTATTCTTACACATGTCAAGAATTCATATTTTGTTATTTTATTATCATTATGATGATATGTTGTTATTATTGTAATTATGCTCATAACTTAACTTTGTATATATATATATTATTATCTATATCTATATATATTGTTGGAATCTCTCATAATATTTTGATGATAACAAAAAGGAGTAAAAGTCTTTTTAACAAATAAATAAAGTATAGCAATCAAAACCAAAACCAAAACCAAAACCAAAATATTTCATGATTGAACTAATCATCAGATTTTTTAGAAATTGTTTCAGAAGGTAGTTCAGAATTTTCATTTTCAGAAGGAAGATCAGAAACTAAATCTGTTCCAGAACAGAAGATGCACAGAATGTTGCGAATTTATTTATACCTATCATCTGAAGGCCTGACTCCACGAAATGAATATATTTGGGTAGTATATTCATTTTGTTCCACTAAAGTTGGATAAAATATCCAAGGGGATTTATTTCATCAATTTTATTATAAGTTACGTCTATTTAATTTTCTTGAGGAAGAAGATCGTCAGATTTTTATGTTTCACGTGGTCAGCAAATTCCTAAAGATAAGGGATATATTTTACCAAGTTCATGTTGGTTCAAATTTTCGAAACGAAGATCTTTTAAAGCTTATCTTCAAGGATAAAGGATATCACTATTTTTATGGGATAGTTTGTTGAAGTATTTATCCAAATTGTTATGGATAAACATATCAAGATATATGAGACATTATCAGATGACAGCATCAACGAAATTTGGATAAAGCTAAGAAGATTATTCGGGATTGATCATACACGTAACAGACACTTCAAAGGAGGGAATTTGCCAAGTCAAATATTTTCAATTTGAGAAGAATTCGAATTGTTTTGAACGACTTCTTTGCTAGCCGTTGAGATAAAACAATATATAGAGGAAGCACAACAACAAGGAAGATATGATGAGAAGAACGAATCTTGCTCTAACTCTCTGTTGAAAGAAAAAGTCTTCGAGTGCATTTCTCTCAAAAGTCCTTGCGTTACAAAGTGTTCACAATATTTTTGTTCGAAAGATAGGATATTTATTGTATTTCCTTGATTGAGTATCATTCAATTTTTTTTGTGAGGTTGAGTGTTGCAAGTTATCTGTTAGACCAATTGTGTTTATAGGATAACCGTGAGAATTGGGACAGAGTGTATTGTAGCCAAGAGGATTGGCAAGACAAGCTTGTAACTTTTGATTTTGGATATAGTGGAACAAACCGGTGTGGAATACCGGGTCCCCAACGTGGAGTTGGAAGAGAGGACTGACGCTCGAGGCGGAACCTCTATAAATCGATTTGCATTTTTCTCTACCCTACTCTTTTTATTTTCGTGCAATTTATATTGAAGTATTTGATAAACTGTCACGTTTCAGAACCTGTTTCAGAGAGTACTTCAGAGAGTTGTCTGTATTCCGCATAAAATTAAATTTGATCTGTTTTGAATTAAAATAGATATACAAGTGTGATTATCAGCTGTGATTAGTTTCTAAACAGCAAGTTTAATTAATTCTAAGTTTAATAAAGTAATCAAAAGGAAGTGAATTGAAAATTTCGAAAAGAATTTATTTTTGTGAAAAAGCAATTCACCCCCCCTCTTGCTTACATTATTGGGACCAACAATTGGTATCAGAGCTTGCCTCAATTATTATTGAGTGATCCAAGTATCATGGCTGAAACAAATATTGCAGTGAATAGAGCACCTTATTTTAATGGTTCTAATTATCCTTATTGGAAAATGCGCATGGAGACTTACATCAAGGCTAATGATTTTGACTCATGGCAGGTGATTTCAGTTGGAGACTATCAAGTGAACGTGACTGCTGAAGCACAATTAACTCAAGATCAGAAGAGAGCAATAGAGAAGAACAACAAGGCTAAGAACCTTCTTCTAACTACTATCTCACCATCTGAATTCTATTTAATTTCATCTTGCATTACTGCTAAGCAAGTATGGGATACACTTAGTGAGACCTATGAAGGAACGAGAACAATTAAAGATACTAAAATCAATGCTCTCTTGCAAAGATATGAATTGTTCAAATTCAAACCTGAAGAGAAAATTAAAGATGCTTTTGATAGATTTGTTTCTATAACTAACGAGCTAGCTTCTCTTGGAAAGAAGATAGAGGAAGCTGATCTTGTCAGGAAAATACTAAGGATCTTACCTATAGCTTGGGATGCAAAGAAAACGGCCATTGAAGAAGCAAATGATCTCAGCGCTTTAACCTTAAGTCAACTCAAGGAGAAACTGATGGCGTATCAATCTCACATAGATGCTACTGAAGAAGCAGAAGGAAGCAAGAAAGCCATTGCTTTTAAAGCAAAGGAAGTTCATGCGGATGCATCAGATTCAGAGACCAGTAGCAATGATAGTGATGACATCAACTTGTTGGCTAAAAGAATTGGCAAAATTCTGAGAAGAAAGCAAGGTAAGAAATTTACTAAAAAATTCGAAACTAAGAGATATGATGCAGGTAAATTCTTCAAGGACAAAGACAAGAAAAAGGAGATGAAAGAAGAGAAGAAACAAGAAATTATTTGTTATGAATGCAAGAAGCCTGGTCACATTAAATACGAGTGTCCATCACTGATTAAGAAAATTGAGAAGTTCAAAAAGAGAAACAAAGCCTTGATGGCGACGTGGAGTGACCTTGACGAATCAGAGACAGATTCAGAGGATAACTCAGAGGATGAAAAGGATGATTCAAACATATGCTTAATGGCACAATCTGAGGTAAATTCAGAACTTGATTATGTTTCTGATGAGGATGTAATGATTGAAATGCAAAACTTATTGAAATCATTGAAAAAGGCACATGTTAAAATAAATAAACTTGATTCTGAAGTTAAATCTCTCAAAAATGAAAAGGAAGTTGTTATTCAAACAAATAGGTTACTTATGGATGAAAACGACATATTGAAACATGATAATGAAAAATTACATGTGAAAGTGAATAAATTCATGAGAGAGAATAGTATACTAAAAGAAGAGACTAAAGAACTTAACAGAAGAATAGGAGACTTATCTCAATCACTAAAGAATACGTTCAGTAAGTTCAATGAGAGTGACAAAAAGTTAAATATGTTGATTTCCTCTCAAAGAACTGATAAAATAAAATATGGCTTAGGATTTGAACAAGGTAGCAGTAGTAAGAATGTTCAAAAAACTGTATTTGTTAAAGGAAAAGAATCCTTATTTAAGGAAACATCTACAGTTAACAACACTGTAACAAAGAAAAAATCTGACAGTCCAGTCAGAGGGTATTTCAAGGGTATATCAGAAGGTACCCAGATCAGAACAGAAACTTTACAAGAAGAGGGCAAGTGAAGGAACAGGTAAGAGGATATTCTAGAAAATATCCACATCAGTTCCAGAACAGGAACAATAGATATGGGAATAGTTATTCTTATGCTTGTTATTTTTGTAATAAAATTGGCCATATTGAGAAGTTTTGTTTCTACAAGAAAAACAAGCTCATGAAACAACAAGTTGATAACTTTGAAAAGAAGAGCTTGAATTTCAAAGGACCCAAACTTGTTTGGGTTCCTAAGAAGGTTTAACCCTTTGTTGATACATGTAGGAACAAGAAGCAAAGCTTAAAGGAAAATGGTATCTCGACAGTGGGTGTTCGGGACATATGACTGGAGATGCTTCTTTGTTCACAAGTATTAATTGGAAAGAAAGAGGATATGTTAAGTTTGGTGACAATAGTAAAGGTAAAATAGTGGCAACAGGTACTATTGGTCTATCTCCTCATACAATTGAAAATGTTTCTCTTGTTGTTGGATTAAAACATAATTTATTAAGTATAAGTCAATTATGTGACAAGGGTTACAAAATGATTTTCGAACATGATAAATGTTATGCTTATGACAAGAATGGAACAAAACTATTTGAAGGATATAGAAACAAGAATGTTTATTTAGTCAAACCTTCAAATGTAACTTTCGAAAAATGTTTCTTTGCTATGTCTGAAAATATAAAAATATGGCATAGAAGACTTGGTCATGTTAATTTCAATCAACTCGAAAAACTATCCAAGAAGAAAATTATTTTTGGCTTACCAAGAATAAATATAAAACAAGACATTAAATGTGAAACATGTATGAAAAATAAAATGGTTTCGTCACCTCATAAAAGCAAGAATGTAATCTCTACTAAAAGACCATTGGAATTGTTGCATTTAGATTTATTTGGTCCAACAAGAACTTTAAGTCTTGGTGGATGTCGTTTTGGTCTTGTAATTGTTGATGATTATTCTAGATATACATGGGTGTTTTTCTTAAAACAGAAGAGTAACACATTTGAAGTATTTGAAAGATTTGCTAAGCAAATTCAAAATGAAAAAGGAATGTCCATAATAAGTTTAAGAACCGATCATGGAAGAGAGTTTGACAATGCTTTATTCATAAATTTTTGCGATGAAAATGGTATAGCTCATAATTTTTCCGCTCCTTATACTCCTCAACAAAACGGGGTTGTAGAAAGGAAGAATAGAACTCTTCAAGAAATGACAAGAACTTTGTTAAATGAAAACAAAGTAGCTGAGTTTTTATGGGCAGAGGCTGTATCAACAGCATGTTACATAATAAATAGAGTGTATCTAAGACCATTAACTTCAAAAACATCATATGAGTTGTTTAAAGGAAGAAAACCTACTGTATCTTATTTTCATGCTTTTGGATCTAAGTGTTATGTGTTGAAAAACAATCTAAATATGGGAAAATTTGATGAAAGATCCGAAGAATGTTTATTTGTAGGATATTCCTTGAACAGTAGAGCTTATCGTGTTTTTAACTTAAAAACAAGAATAATCGAAGAAACTATAAATGTAAAATTTATTGAGAAAATTGAGGATGATGATTTTGATGATGAAGAGAGTGAAGAATTAGTTAAAAAGGAGGATATTAGTTCTCAAGCAAAAGATGAGCAGAATTCTGAAACATCAGAAGAAGTTGCTCCTCAAAATGATACAGAAACTGAGTCAGAAGAAAACTCAGAAACTCCTTCAGAAGCTATTTCAGAAGGTATTTCAGAAAGTAGCAGAAACTGGAGGTATGTATCTGCACATCCATCTGAGCAAATTATTGGTGATTTAAATACAGGAGTAAGAACTAGAAGTAGTTTACAAGAATTTGAAAGTCATTTTGCTTTAATATCAGAAATTGAACCTAGTAATATTGATGAAGCATTAAATGATAATAATTGGATTGAAGCAATGCAAGAAGAACTCAATCAATTCCAAAGAAATCAAGTATGGAATTTAGTACCGTGTCCTAAGGATAAATCAATAATAGGCACCAAATGGGTATTTAAAAACAAACTTGATGAAAATGGAAAAATAGTCAGAAACAAAGCTAGACTTGTAGCTAAAGGATATTCACAAGAAGAAGGAATAGATTATGATGAAACATATGCACCTGTAGCTAGGCTTGAAGCAATTAGATTATTACTTGCTTTTGCATGTTACAAAGATTTTAAATTATTCCAAATGGATGTTAAAAGTGCTTTTTTAAATGGTTATATTAAAGAGGAAGTTTATGTACATCAACCACCTGGATTTGAAGATCCATCAAAAGAAGATTATGTATTTAAGCTAAGAAAAGCGTTATATGGTCTTAAACAAGCTCCTAGAGCTTGGTATGAAAGATTAAGTGAATTTTTGATCTCAAATGGTTTTTCAAGAGGAAAAGTGGATACAACTTTGTTCTTAAAACATTTTGAACAAGATATTCTGATTGTTCAAATTTATGTTGATGATATCATTTTTGGATCAACTAATGAGAAATATTGCAAAGAATTCTCTAGTATGATGCAGGCTGAATTTGAGATGTCCATGATGGGAGAGCTAAATTTCTTTCTTGGTTTGCAAATTAAGCAAACAAAAGATGGAATTTTTATCCATCAAGAGAAATATACAAAACAAATAGTGAAGAAGTTTGGTTTTGAGAATTGTAAAGGAGCTGCAACTCCAATGAGCACAACTACAAGGTTAGATCTTGATTCTAAAGGAAAAAGGTAAATGAAAAGTTATATAGAAGCTTAATTGGTTCTTTATTATATCTTACAGCTTCTAGACCTGATATATTGTTTGCTGTATGCTTATGTGCTAGATTTCAAAGTGCACCTACTGAATTACATTTAAAAACAGTTAAAAGAATCTTTAAGTACATTTCTTGTACATCTAAGATAGGCATTTGGTTTCCAAAGAATAAAAATTTTGAATTACTAGGATATTCAGATGCAGATTATGCAGGATGTAAAGTAGATAGAAAAAGTACTTCAGGTACATGTCAATTTTTAGGAGATAAATTAATATCTTGGTCTTCAAAGAAACAAAATTCTGTAGCTCTTTCAACAGCTGAGGCAGAATATATTTCAATTGGAAATTGCTGTGCTCAAATCTTATGGATAAAACAACAATTGAATGATTATGGAATTAATTGCAAAAATGTACCAATAAAATGTGATAATACTAGTGCAATTAATTTAACCAAAAATCCAGTTCAACATTCAAGAACAAAACATATTGAAATAAGACATCATTTCATAAGGGATCATGTAAATATTGGCAATATTAGTATTAATTTTGTCCCTACAGAAAGACAATTAGCTGACATTTTTACAAAACCCCTTGAAAAATCTCGATTTGAATTTATTCGTAATGAAATAGGAATATGTAATCCTTTGTAATTTCTGATATTTATTTTACATTAATTGCTCGATCAGAAATTTCATTAGATTCATTCTCAAGTAGTCTCAATTTACAGATTCTTTATGTTGGAAACATAAATTCGTGTTAAGAGGATTACACGATTAAAGAGGATGAATAAAAGATATTTTGTTTTCTGTTGGAAATCTAAACAGAATTAATAACTGATCTTGTGCATCGTGCAATTTTTAACCATCGTTTTTTTTTTCTCTCTCCTTCCATTTCAAAATTTATCTTTTCTCTCTCAATCTGCAAAATCCTCTCGTGTGTTGTTCAAACCCTCACGTTTTTCCTTCAACATATGGCTCCAAGAAAATCTTCCCGAATTCAATCCAAGGGTTTCAAATCTAAACCATCTAAAACCCCCGTTGAAATCTCTGTGGATTCTGACTCTCAACACAGTTCGAAATCATCTAAGGGTGTTCATGTTGAAACAACACCAAAGGCAACCGCGATAAGGTCTAAAGCATCTCAAGATCCTTCTTTGGCAAAGGATACTGAAAAAGAAGTGACTGAGGAAAAGAGTTCATCTGAGGAACTCGCTTCTGAATCCACTAAGGAAAAGGAAGTTGATAACGAAAGTGGTTCAGAATCGGATGCTGAATCAGAAGCTGATTCAGACGCAAAATCAGAGAGTGCGAAAGCAAGCTCTGAATCTACCTCACCCTCTCCGTCTTTTCAGAAAAAGAAAGCTGACCCTAAGAAGGTATCAAAAAGGGGAAATAAACAGAAGGAGGAAACCCTAAAACCTGTCAGGTTGGTTAAATCCAAAATCCACCCTTGTTCTTTTATCGATTTCCAATTCTTTGAAAAGAAAGGATTTTATGCTGTTTTTGGCTAGACAGAATAGGAGCTAAAGGGTTGTGTGATTTACGCATTGATATAATTGGAGAATTAGTTGAAGAATTTTACAAGAATCTGAAATTTGAAAATGAGACTTTGTTGATCTCGAAAGTTGGAGGAAAAAGGATCGTGGTCAATAGAAAGATGCTGATTGATTGTTTAGGTCTGTTAGATCATGGGGATGATCACGAGCTGATAACCTTAGGTAGAAATGAATCTATGCAACTCTTGAATGATGGCATTGGAAAGTTTCATGCCAAAGATATTTTCATTTCTGAATTCGAGTTGTTGATAAGGTTGCTGCACAAGATTGTTATCGAGTGCATATTACCAAAGAAAGGAAGTCCTACTTCCATTTCTAAAGAGGAGCAATCATTGTTCTGGGGATGAAGTTGCAAAAACAACTAGACTTGCCTAGGATTATCTTACGGCACATGTGGAGAAATAAAAAGCACATGATTTATGGAAACATAATCATGAAAATTTTGCAAAAACATCATGTGAAGATGCCTAAGCATGTTCGTAGTCCTCAAATAATGAAGAAGATTGGTGATAAAGTGATTAAGCACATGAGTATTTCGATAAAGGAGAAATTTTGGTACAGCATTGATGGAGCTTTCTATGTTCATCCGAAGAATCGCAAGAGAGAATTGACTCTCAAAAGAATCTTGGACGAAATAGAAAAAGAGGATCCACATGGTGTTGAAAAATCAAAGAAGAGGAAATCTGATAAGGATGCCAAAGGAAAAGGGAAGGCTCCTGTTGCAGCAAAGAAGAGAAAAAGGGATTATGAGTTGGGGACTGGGAAGAAGTTTGAGATCAAAGAAGGGCAGACTGTTGAATCAGATTCTGATTCAGAGACTGAATCAGAGGGTATTCCCTTGAAGCCACCAGGAGAGACGTCCCAACCTATCTCTCTCCAACAGATTGACAATCTCATTTCTTCTCGAATGGAAGCATTCTTGAAGAAATTTGATTTGTCCTCTGTTCAAAAATCTCCTTTAGTCCTCCCCTCCTCAAGTGGAAACCAATCCATCTGAGCCAATTTCTGATCCTGTCTTTCCTACAACAACACCTGGTTCATCATCTCCACCTGCGGCTGACATTCCTAAAGATCCAACATCTCCATCAGCTGCTGGAATCCCTCATATTGCTGATCCTGACTCCATTCCACCTACAGAGGATGTAGAGCAACCAGCAGAACATGTTCCTGAACCAACTCCACCAGTTGCTGATCCAATGGAACAAGTTCCTGCTACTCTGAGGAAACCCCTGTTGCAGCTAAAGACATTCCTGTTGACCCTACTCCTGAACAACAAGCTGCGGTTTCTCTATCCATCCCTCAACAATCCCCTGCTGAACAACAAACTGATTTTTCACTATCTCCAACTCCAACTCCTGCTAAATTCTCTGGCAGGAAGAAATCTCTGGCAAGGAAGAAGACATCTAGAAAGAAATAGAGTCCTTTATTTTTTTTAAAGACAATTTCTCTTAGCGAATTTTCTATATTTTGTTTTCGGTTTGTAATGAAAATATTTTCTCTTTTGGATATTTTTGTGATATTTTCTGTTATGCTGAAATCTCTATATTTCCTTGACTTGAATGAATTTTATATGCATAAATTCAGGGGGAGTTATTTTTTCTGATAACAAAAAGGGGGAGAAGATATATGATGAAAAACAAATCTTAAGATATCAATATAGTTTGTGCAATATGCTTATGATATGAGATTTGATTATATTTGTGAGTTAGTGATTGATCCGTATGTATGAGTTTTGGTTAAATCTGATATGTTTTTGATATATGATATTATATTTTTTTTAATCATAAGGTTTTGTTATCTTCAAAAAGGGGGAGAATGTTGGAATCTCTCATAATATTTTGATGATAACAAAAAGGAGTAAAAGTCTTTTTAACAAATAAATAAAGTATAGCAATCAAAACCAAAACCAAAACCAAAACCAAAATATTTCATGATTGAACTAATCATCAGATTTTTTAGAAATTGTTTCAGAAGGTAGTTCAGAGTCATTTTCAGAAGGAGATCAGAAACTAAATCTGTTCCAGAACAGAAGATGCACAGAATGTTGCGAATTTATTTATACCTTCATCTGAAGGCCTGACTCCACGAAATGAATATATTTGGGTAGTATATTCATTTTGTTCACTAAAGTTGGATAAAATATCCAAGGGGATTTATTTCATCAATTTTATTATAAGTTACGTCTATTTAATTTTCTTGAGGAAGAAGATCGTCAGATTTTTATGTTTCACGTGGTCAGCAAATTCCTAAAGATAAGGGATATATTTTACCAAGTTCATGTTGGTTCAAATTTTCGAAACGAAGATCTTTTAAAGCTTATCTTCAAGGATAAAGGATATCACTATTTTTATGGGATAGTTTGTTGAAGTATTTATCCAAATTGTTATGGATAAACATATCAAGATATATGAGACATTATCAGATGACAGCATCAACGAAATTTGGATAAAGCTAAGAAGATTATTCGGGATTGATCATACACGTAACAGACACTTCAAAGGAGGGAATTTGCCAAGTCAAATATTTTCAATTTGAGAAGAATTCGAATTGTTTTGAACGACTTCTTTGCTAGCCGTTGAGATAAAACAATATATAAGGAAGCACAACAACAAGGAAGATATGATGAGAAGAACGAATCTTGCTCTAACTCTCTGTTGAAAGAAAAAGTCTTCGAGTGCATTTCTCTCAAAAGTCCTTGCGTTACAAAGTGTTCACAATATTTTTGTTCGAAAGATAGGATATTTATTGTATTTCCTTGATTGAGTATCATTCAATTTTTTTTGTGAGGTTGAGTGTTGCAAGTTATCTGTTAGACCAATTGTGTGTTATAGGATAACCGTGAGAATTGGGACAGAGTGTATTGTAGCCAAGAGGATTGGCAAGACAAGCTTGTAACTTTTGATTTTGGATATAGTGGAACAAACCGGTGTGGAATACCGGGTCCCCAACGTGGAGTTGGAAGAGAGGACTGACGCTCGAGGCGGAACCTCTATAAATCGATTTGCATTTTTCTCTACCCTACTCTTTTTATTTTCGTGCAATTTATATTGAAGTATTTGATAAACTGTCACGTTTCAGAACCTGTTTCAGAGAGTACTTCAGAGAGTTGTCTGTATTCCGCATAAAATTAAATTTGATCTGTTTTGAATTAAAATAGATATACAAGTGTGATTATCAGCTGTGATTAGTTTCTAAACAGCAAGTTTAATTAATTCTAAGTTTAATAAAGTAATCAAAAGGAAGTGAATTGAAAATTTCGAAAAGAATTTATTTTTGTGAAAAAGCAATTCACCCCCCCTCTTGCTTACATTTTTGGGACCAACATATATCTATATATATATATATATTCTTAAGAGCCTAAATGCTTACTAACTCTCTAACAAGTTATTATTATTATTGTTGCTCTTATTATTGCTTTTCTTTTTTTTTTTTTTTTGGACTAATCTATTCTTAGTCTCGGGATACCTTAATGAAGCTAAGGCTCCCAATACTTGACGGGGATACCTTGATGAAGCTAAGGTTCCTAATATTTGACCTTATTATCTTGCTTATTATTTTGCTTCTTATATCTTTCCTATATTTTCATTATTTTCAAACTACATACTCATATACATGCATCATCATAATAATATTGTCTCAACAAAATTTAAAACGAATTTTCTTTTATAAAGGAAAATAAAATTAAACTCTTTTAATATATAGCTTGTCTCTAAATAAAGAATTTGTTATCAAACACATAGGAAAATTATTTTACAACTTCTTTTCAAACTCATTGAGATTTTTCTTAAATGACAAATAAAAGATGATGTTATCAAGGATTAACGAACAAACTAAAATTTTCTTTTTGTAATAAGCCCACACGAAGTTTATTAAAACTAGTGTAATAATTTTTTATAAGCAAATTTTTCTTAAAAAGCTTATTTATAAGTATTTTACCAACTCCATAATAAAATAAAAAAATAGAATAGTTTTCAAAGTTAAGATAAAATCAACTCGTTAATTTATCAACCCACTTAAAAAAATAAGGTGGCCAAGTTTTTAAATGATTAACCCATTTAAAAAAAAAAAGAGTATAAACATGATAAATTCAAAAACAATATATATTATCAACAACATAAGAAAATGATTTCTTTCTAAGTAAAAATCGATAAAGAAATTAAAAGACCAAGTTTTACAAATAAAATTTATTCTTAAAGGAGTGAAGAAATAAAAATATAAGAGGAAAAAGACTTATTTATCAAAACCATTTTCAAAGGAAAATGTATACAACTCAAAATCATTATAGGTTATCAACAACTTAATAAAACTTTGGAAACTTCATTTTTCACTAAAAGCAAAATTTGTAGAAGACCAAAGTTAAGGGAAATTTTATTTTTTTTAGAAAAGAAACTGGAAAAACAAAATAAGAATATACTCTCTATAATAACCTAAGAAATTATAAAGTTCCACCAAAACACTTAGAAAAGAAATTATTAAGATTCAAGTTTTTAACACCATAAGGTAAATTGTTTTATAAAAAATGATCATCGAGACAACACCATTAACTTTTGCATACAATAGAGTCTATATATATATAATGATTCAAAGGATTTTCAACTATATTATATATATATATATATGTTTTCTATGGAATTTTTGGTTGATACAAAGTTAGAAAAAATCATATTTTAAAGATGGGAATTTTCGTGTTGATTATGTACCATGTCTTTTAGAGACCCAAATGACCTTTTTATGAAGAAAATAAACTTAGAAATGAATAGATCTTTTTGAGTAGGTAGAAAACTATATATAATATGCGAAATTCCAAGTTAAAATGAGTAAGTTATGGCCATTTTAAGTTAGAATTTCACCGTATACGAATTTTGACGAACTTAGTGAAATATAATTGCAAGTTTAAGTAAAAATTTCAAAAAATACTCAATTTGGGTGTTTCTTTTGTATAGGTGATGTGGAGTCCAAGCTACCTTAACTAGAAGATTACTTTGATTAGAAGCTTCTACTACTATGGCCGAGTGAGTTTATTTCTTATATTTTTGTACTTATGCTTTTGCTTGTAGTTTAGTGGCACTAGACTTTAAGGAAAGAAAAAAAATATGATAGCACATATGCTTTATTATATGATTGAAATTATGTTAAGTATATTGAGGCGGGAATTGTTAATTAAACATTATATGATTTAATACAGGGATGATTTGTCTGCGAATTCTATGATCACTTATAAAATGTCTAATATTTTGCCATGATCACTTAAATAAAATGATTCATGCAGGACACGTAGTAAGTCACATTGCATTCATTACTATACCCTTAGTGGGAAAAAGGCGTAGTGATGAGGTCGAAGAACCTGAAAATCTACTCTATGGCTTTGATTACCCGTAATTAAATGGTGAGTAGGCACCCAAATTAACTACAATTCGGCGATTAGTAGGAAATCTGTATAAAAACTACAAAAACATTATTTGCAAATTATGGCCTTATTGCCTGTAACACCTAACCACCGAATGGAAAGGTAAATTCATTCAAACATATGATTCCCAGAAAATCATATATATTGTTTGCTCACGTGATTGATTACATCTCATATGCTTGTTAAATAACTTGATTGAATATTGATTGCTGAATAATTTACTTGTGGAATTAATTCTCACTAAGCAAGAAGATTACCTCTTTATAGATATCTTTTGTAGAACCCCTATTTATGGTTGAAGCCCCGGAGTTATTTCTCTCAGGTATTACCTTTTAGCCTAAAGAGTTGTTGGAAGAAATCAAAGATTAGATGTAGACTTAGACTTCTAAGTAAATCTCCTAATGTAATTATTTTGATTAAGCTTTGATAGACATTGTTGAACTATATCTTTTGATAGGGGATGCCCCTTTAATATTTATAAGACCTTTATATTTTCATATTTCAGATATTATGTTATGATTTTCATTCCAAAACTGCTATATGAATATCTTCTTAAACAACTTGTTTCAAAGTTGGTCCTCTATGATCATGAATGTACACCTTATACTCGTATCAAAGCTTATGGGATGACTAAGGATGTCATACTTAAGCTTTAATATTAAGTATGGCGAACTGTCGTGTTTAGGATATCCTTTAGGGTGTGACACAAAAAACACTTCAAAATCTGACGATAGATGATGCCAAGGCCAAGGTCTCTACTGTTGATTCTAAAGGTAACACTGAAAAACTCTCTTCTAGATCACGTGATATTAGGTGTTTTAAATGTCAAGGACGTAGACATGTTGCTTCTCACTATCCAAATAAAAGAATTATGATTGTTAAGGATAATGGTGATTTGGAAAGTATCGGTTTTAATGATGATGATATGCCACCATTAGAAGATGCTAGTGATGAAGAACCTACGAAGGGAAAGTTAGTTGCAGTCATGAAGCGAGGCTTAAGTGTGCTGATGAAAGAGGAAGCTGGAGTACAAAGAGAGCATACCTTTCATACTAGGTGCCGTGTGAATAATAAGGTATGTAGTATGATCATTGATAGTGGTAGCTGTACTAATATTGCCAGTATATTTTTTGTTAATAAATTGAAGCTACCTACTACTAAACATCCTAAACCATATAAACTACAATGGTTGAATCAATGTGGATAGGTCAAGGTGACAAAGCAAGTGTTGGTGAATTTTTCTATTGGTGGCTGCAAGGATGTGGTTCTTTGTGATGTGATGCCTATACATGCAGGTCATGTTATGTTGTAGAGGCCATGGCAATATGATAGAAAAGTTAAACATGGTGGCTTTCACAATGAGTATTCTTTTGTTTTGAAGGGTAAGAATGCGACGCATGCACCTTTAACTCCAAGCCAAGTGTATGAAGATAGAAAGCTACTTTTGGAGGTTCATGATCAATCAAAAGTGAGCAAGGTAAAATGCAAGCAATAGCAAAATAGTACGAATGTGAGAGAAAGGAAGAATAAAATAGTGAAAAATAATGAGAGGAGACAAAAGCAAAATAATTTGAGAGATGAAAAAGCAAAGAATGAGAGAGATAAGAAAAATAAGATTAAGAATTCTTTGTTTGCAAGGCAACTACTTGTACCCTTGTACAAGGAGACATTTTTTAACATTAATGACCTTAATCCTTTTCTATCTAGTGTAGATATTTCATTATTGCAAGAGTTTGAAAGTGTTCAAGATGAATCGCCTCCTTTGAAAAGATTGCATCCAAAAGTAGATGTTCAATTCCAGTCAAGTGCTAAGATTCAAGGATGAATCTTTTCGAACAAGGAAGGAATGATAGGGTTCAAAGAGTGAGAACAAAGAAATGGAGATCACATCAGCCATAAGCCTTGCATGAAGATATGTACATCAGCTTCAATGCCGCCGGCCTTCAAATTTATGCTGTTGGCATATGGCTTTAAGCCTCCAACCTTGATACATCACAGATTCAAAGTTTTTAAAGCCACCAGCCTTTATAGATAGGCTGCCAACTTATGTACACAAATGATGTATTTTTCTTTTATTTCTTTAGGGTTTCCTTTGCAGTTTATATGTAGTTCTTTACATTGCTTGGAGAGATAGAAGTTTTGATGTATTGTTTGAATATAATTCTCTTGAGAGATTTCTCCAGTATGAGAGTTAGCTGTGGTTCTAATTAACAGGTGTAATGAGGGTTAAGCTCCGTTTTGGATAACTGTGATTCCAATCGACAGGTTTGGTTGGGGTCAAATTTCGATTGCAATTTGGTTTTAATTGATGGCATCAATTGGGGTCGAAATCCTTTTTATTTATTTCAAGATGATCCTAGGATTGAATTGCATTATTGATTGCTTGGGTCTTAGGTTTCACATACCTAGGGTTTGCAAGATCACATCATTTTGGTATTAGAGCAAATGATGCAATCTGCAAACCCTAGGTATGTAAAACCTGAGACCCAAGCAATCACTAGTGGAATTCAAACCCTCGGATCATCTTGAAATAGATAAAAGGGAATTTGACCCCAATTGAACCCATCTATTGAAACTAAATCACAATCGGAACCTGACCTCAACGAAACCTATCAATTGGAACCATAGTTATCTAAAATAGAGCTTGACCCTAATTACACCTGTTAATTAAAACCACAACTATCAAAGAGAATAAGTTCTTATCACAAGAACCAAGGATAAACTCTTACACTGCAGAAATCTCTCAAGTGTCTCTCCAAGCAATGTAAAAGGACTATATATAAAATACAAAGGAAACCCTAAAGACATAAAAGAAAAATACATCATTCGTGTACATAAGCTGGCAACCTATCTATAAAGGCTAGTGGCCTTAGATATACATACTGGTGGCCTTGGAGGTGGTTTTAAAAACTTTGAATCTATGATGTGTGAAGCCCAGTTAAAGGCCGGTGGCTTAAAGCCATATGCACACAGCGTAAATTTGAAGCCGACAGCGTTAAAGCCGACGTACATGTCTTCATGCAAGGCTTGTGGATGATGTGATCTCTACTTCTTTGTTGTTGCTCTTTGAACCCTATCACTTAGTCATGATGCTAGTGATAAGATGATGTGATTTTCATATGATCCATTCATCCTCTTCATGGCTCACGGCTCTTGGAGATAGGGACAAAAAAGAGTTATTTATTATTTTCCTTGTGTGAACATACTAAATTCTATGATGAGCTACACGATTTAGGATAGGCTAGGTTTCATCATGTTGTTTTTCTTAAATTGCTGCAAGATAAGTTGATAAAAGCTTCCTTCTTATACACGGCTTGAACTGTTCTTCAAGAGTCAACCTTCTTAAGACTTCTTCAAGTGATAAATGGCACTTTAGGGTGTTGATGAGTGGTGCTCCCTAGTCATGATGTTTGTCTCTCCATGTGTCATCCCATGTGTGCTCAAGTTGCGCTCCATATGTGTTCAAGTGGCGCTCCATGTGGCACCCTAGGTGCTTGACAAGTGTCATTTTCTTGCATTGACATGAGGCACCTACTTGAATACAACTTGTTATAATTATAAGGTTAACCTCTAAAATAGGCCAATTGAGGTGCTCAAGATGTTTAGTTTGTGTTGCACATTGATTTCCATATGTTGTGCATACCCTAGTGTGGTGATATTTAAGTCTTTTAAATTCCTTAAAATTTATAACATACAAAACATTCATTTCTATGTGAAGACTCTTACTTTGAGCTCTAGTAGAAACGAAAATCTCAAAATACAAAATCTTGTCTTTGGTATTTTTAGTTAACTTAGAGAATTTCATTGAGTTTCAAAAATATCAGGTCATATCTTGCATAGTTCAACAGATGAAATTTCTTGGGGTTTACATGTCGCATATTGGAGACGAGATATAGCAACAGTTATCGTGCAAAAGTTGAAAAAGTAGCTATATCACATATCGGGTATGTGATACAGGTTTGTACGTACATCACGCGTCCCATGTGCGATACACACGTGTATCGCACGTCCAATGTGCGATACATTAAAAAAAAAAACCCATGTCGCATATATGTGTGATACACTGAAAAAAAAAAGGTATATCTCATATCTTATATGTGATATAGCCATGGTATTTCTGTAATATTTTTTATATAAAATTATCTATGTGTAATATTTTTTTAAAGTGATAAACAAGTAATAATCTCAAAGTTGAGGGTGCAACAAATTTTTTTAAAAAGATTTGCGCTTCACTTTCCATTAATAATTTATAATAACATTAGAAGTTCAAGTTCCATTGATCAATTTTTTTGTTTTCAATTCTTTCAATTTTTATAAACAATCAAAAATAAAAACTTTACGTTTTTTTTCAATCCATGGACCATAAGAAATCTCATAAACCAAACTTTATGCTCGAAAGATGAAAAAATCACAGAGAGAAGTTTGTGGATTTTGTCATTGGTATAGAAAGAAGCAAAGTTTATATTTTCTTACATCTTTTGACCTCTAGAAATCTCATAAGTCAATTTTTATGCTTTGATTTCTCTAGAAATGAAAGAATTTGTAAAGAGAAGATTTTGGTTTTTGTGTAGAAAGAGAGTTGTTACACCTTCAATGGCCATTTTATGAATAAGTTTTATACTATTTTAGAGTTAAGTTTTAGAAATTAATTCAAATAAAAAGTTGTTTGTTGGGATAGTTGAGCAATAATGAATTGATTTTTAAATTTTAACTGAATAATCTTTAAACTTATTAAAATATGTTTCCACAACTTTTATGTGCCATATTTTGGAGGAAAAGCAGCTGTCAACTTCTTTGCACTTGGAAAGGGAAAAAAAAAGAAAGAAAGAAGAAGTTTGTGATTTCCTATTAGGCTAATATCACTCATGGTACATGAATATAATAGAATTATACCTAACTAAAATTTCGTTACAAGAAAATACTTGAATTTTTAAAAGCTTTACTCACAGTACTTATGGACGGATTCCGTCCATTTTTCCATCAAAGTGCTGATGTGACAGATTAAATTAATTAAATTCTTTTTTATCAATCTTGGTAATTTTTTTTATTGTCTTTTTCCTTCTCTCTCTCTTCTGTCCTCTCTCCTTATCTTCCTCTTCTTTTTCTTCTAACCTGAACCTCAAATAAAAAAATAAAAATAAAAATTGTCATTGATTTTTGCTACTTATATTTAGCAATAATTTAGTTTTGTAAATAAATGAATTTTATTAATCTCTTCCCCTCTCTCGTACTCTTTCTAATGTAGAAATCAAGCTTTTAACATTGAAATTGCAATATTAATTACTACTTTCTAAAGTATTTTCATCACTAAGCACAGTTGACAAAAAAAAAAATTATTAAGACTCTTATAAAACCTGTCAAATTCTTCATCATTTTGCTTAAAGATTCTTTAACCTAACTTCTTCGCCAACTCCTACATCTTTTCCTTCTACTCCATGGTGAACTTAGTACAGAACCTCTTCTTTGAGAACAAGAAGGCCATGGAAGAAGGAACAATCTCACGGAATGCTCACTTGAAGACTTATTCCCTCCTCCACATCCATTATCGGAGAAGACGACGTTCATCGGAGGGATGATGCCATGGTAGTAGAGGATCTGAGTCAAAGAAGGAAGAGGCAAATGAGGATGAGAGGTGAGAGTCCAGTGGATATTTGGAGAGAAATTGCACTTGTCAAAGATCTCCTTCTTGTGGAAGTTGCAGTGGCATTTGCCACATTTGAGAGCTTTTAGGGTTCTGTCATCACCAGAGGGCATAAATTCTCCACAACCATCATAGATGTTGCCTCTTATGCTAGCCACATGATTCCAAAAACACTTGCTGTGATAAACAGTCAAGACTCTTTTATACATAAATTTAAGTTTTTTCGAAATTTTCCAAATTGAACATATAAAAGAGGGAAAAGTTTCATAGTAATGGAGTTTTTAGATAGAGAGCACAAAAAAGTTTGAATCTTTAAAATAAGTTTTTTTTATTGAAATTTGATTATAATTTCTAGTATTTTATTTGATGTTTGATTATAATTTTTGTTTTTTTCTTTTTAATTTGAAAAATATTTTATGAAGAAGAAGGAGAAGGAGGAGGAGGAGAAGGAGTAGCGCAAGAGGAGGGAAGGGAAAAGTAAAAATAAAAAAATACGACAGACAAAAAATAATATTTAATTATGTCTATTTGCCACGTTAACACTTACACGGAGAAATGGACGGAATCCATCCATGGATATGATGAATGCAAGTTTTTAAAAGTTCATGTATTTTCTTTTAACAAAATTTTATTTATGTATAATTCTATTAAAATCGAAAAAGTTTAGGTACCATGAGGGAAAATAACCTATCCTGCTTAGCTTGTTTCTTTTTGTTGTTTTTTTCCCTCCCGAATCCTAACATATTTGTTAGTGAAAATAGAAACGGAATGAAAACAAATTTTATTCTTTTTTGCATGATTGGCGGTGCTAAAAGCTAAGTTTAAAAGGTTAATTGAGATCAAACTCACTTCCATGTCTAATTTAATTACTTCTTGATGTTATCACATGCTATGATATTTATTTATTATTAAGAGCACTTTTTACACATTCCACTCTTTTTTTTTTGTCGAACCACGTTATTTCATTACCTATGCAATTTTCATCACATGAATAGATTTTCATTTCTAATCTTGGTATGTAATATGTAACATAAGAGATTATTGGGGGTGAGTTAAAGTTCATAATGTAATGAAGGATGTATCACAAATTCTTCCCACCTAAAAAGTTTAGGCATATCTATATCTATACTATTAAAGTAAAACTACCCCCTTTGGTGGAGTCCAATACATGTTAAGGTTCCTATTCAAAATAATTACTAATATACCATTTGGATGAAATTAATTATCAATTTCCAGTTGCAAAATCGCGTTTAAGAAATAAAATATGCAATTTTATATAAAAATCGCGTGAAAGAATCGCGATTTAATGTTTGAGTACGGTCGCAATATCGCGATTATTAATCAGGATATTAGTATTTTGTACGGATATCACGATATTGCTCCATACATCAAATATATATCCATTTTATGGTCGCGATATGCACGTGTATATTGTGTTTTAAAGATGCGATATACGTGCATTTATTGTTCACTCATATATCATGTGATAAAAACGCGATTTTGGTATGGTAAATTGGTAATTATTTTCATTTTAACCTTATTTAAGGGATTAATTTCAATTAGTGTCCTAAACAAAAAATTAATTCCCCTTTGGTGTCTTTAGTATAAATATTTTTAATATAATGTTTTTAGTGGGCATAAAATATTTTTCATATCCCTGAAATTATGAAAATTAAATAGGTTTGAATATAATTAAATTAAATAAGGGTTTATTAGACATAATCTTTTCCATTTTTAGCATATAAGTATAAAATATTTTTGATATCTTTGAAATCATGAAATTAAATAGGGTTTGAATATAATTAAATAGGGTTGGACCCTGAAATCATGAAATTAAATAGGGTTTTAATAGAATTAAATAAGGGTTGAATAGACATAGTCTTTTCTTTTTAAGGGGCGTAAAATATTTTTAGTATCCCTGAAATCATGAAATTAAATTGGGTTTGAATATAATTAAATAGGGTTTGAATAGACATAGTCTTTTCCTTTTTTAACCCAAGCATGTATTTTTATATACCGATCAAAACTTCTGATACCATATTTATGCATGACAGTTATCCAACATGAGAAGTTGCTTGTGGAAAATACAATTGTAATGATGATTTGTAATTAATTTTCTAATTTCTAGGACTAATTAAGGTTGTCCTCTCCTAACCTATCAAAAAATATATCTATTTAATTTATATATGTTGGGTTATTTTATTTACACACTTTGCGGGTTGTCGTCTGCTTATGTTATTAAAGCCAAAACACCACTTTGATATCTTTACATTTTATTTATTTTATTTTATTTTATCAAACCCATTAGCATTATACATGTAAAGATGGTTGCCATAAAACTCCTTTGAAAAAAATAAAAAAGAAAAGAAAAAACACTCCCTCCATAATACTCAAAACACTTTACACGTCTTTTTCAAAAAATAACCGCTCTCTTTCTCTTTTTGAAGTAACTCCCAATTAACCATTTTTATTAGGTGTTTTTTCTATCTAGTTTAATTTTATATGCTTTTAAGTATCCGTGTAACAAGTGCTTCATCCGCTTGTATTTATATTATTAAAACAAAAAGACACTATTTGGTGTCTTTACTGTTTATGTTTTATTTATCCTCCAAATTCCACCTTCTATTATCCATAACTAAAATATTTACTAACTATTAAAACATCTATCAATAATAAAATAGAGAAGTTTTATGGATATTATTGTAATTTTACACCTAATACAGGTTTTTAACTATCTATCTTTCTCCCACGTTTTTTCTCTTTCTATCTTCTCACTTCTCTTTCCCTTCACAGCACATTAAAGTAACTTCCTCTACCTCTATTTTTATAACATTTTTTCTCCATCTATAGCTCATTTCCTTTAGTAATTTAGAAGAAATAAATCAATATATATATATATATGTAAAAAATAAATCCACTTCAAGGATTTCTTTTCTTTTTTTTTTAAATTTTTTTCATTCACAAAGTTGTTATAAATAAATACTTTATATAATTTATTCATTATAAATTATAATTAAATTATTTATCATTTTATATTTTTAATAATTTATATTTATCTTGGCATATGCATCACAGGTGCATCATCCACTAGTATATATACATATATGTATATGTATAATATTAAAGAACAAGATATTTGTTTTAGCATCATATCTCTAAAAAATTAAATTTTATTAATAAATGTTACCCATTGAATCAAAAGTATTTAAAAGTATGGTTTTTATTTTACAAACAACAAACTATTATCGATAGGTAGTGTTTATTTATTTATTTTAAGTATATACCAGTGAATGCTACACCCACTTTACATATACAAATTTTGCAATACTCATGAGAAATCCCAAATCTTTTATAAAAAAATATAAATGTTTGGCGCAAAAAAAAAAAAAAAATCTATCTAGATTATGGATTTAATACCATAAATATTAAGATGTTAGTACTTTTCTTATTTTAGGTTGTAATGCAAATTTTTGAAAGTAAAAAGATGTGGAAGAGTAGTTATTGGGTCTATTTGGATGGTCTAATTTTCATTTGTATTTTTATTTGTATCAAAACGATATGTATAAATATATTTAATTTGTATTTATATTTTATCTATATTTGGTTTATTTGATTTTTTTCATAAGAACTGTCAACTTTTTTTTATCTGTATCTATTTCTTGATAAACAATTTATTAGAAAAAAGTTTACAAAAAGTGTCTGTATCTGTTGGAAAAAAGCTGACCAAACAGACTCATTATTTAAAAAAAGGCGAAGTTATAAATATAAGGGGGGATTATTTATTTTTTTTAAATAAGTTACAAATTTATAATGACTAAATTATAAGTAAATGAAATTAAAATTTAAACACTAAAAACATGAAAGGTGTCTTTTTGCTTTAATAATATAAATATCACAAGTGTATATACTTCTAGTCAGGTATAAAAGTATCACTTTCCATCCTTAATCAATTGATAATCTTCAATATTGTTACTTTTGAAAATTGTAAGTCGTGAGATGGGAAGTGGAATGGAATATCAAAGTTTTTTTCTTTGCTAGAGATATGTGCTTGGATTATATTTCTAAATTGTTCAAAACAATAGTTAGCTTATCATTAAATAGCCCCCTAGCATTAGACAATAAATTGAATGACAAAGAAGATGAAAGAATTTGTGTCCAAATTTTCTATAACCAACTCCAATCTAATTTACATCGCTACCTGATCAGTTGCTTGGCTTGCTTGGTGTTTGACACAATTAAAGGAAGTGTTCTTTAAGTTTGGTAACAAACATTTTGAATTACTAAAAAACAATGTGTAAGTGTAAAACCCCTGGAGGATTAAGAGTGGAGACAAAAGCTTGATATACCGACAAGTTATCCATTTTCAACTACATATTTAACTGCTTCATAGTTGATGAAGGTTCTCAGACTTCCATAGAATTAGCCAAGCACAAACGAGCACCGACCCACAAAAATATCCTTGAGAGTTTTGAGTAACAAAAGCAAGAATAACCTCACTAGAGTTAAGTTTGATATACATATCCAGTGGAGGACTCCAAGTCAAAATTGCATATGCACCTAGAACAAAGAGATTAGTGCCATTTGAAGGCTGCTGATAGTCCAACAAGTTGTCATGAGATGTTGTAGCAGCATAGTCTATGGCATAACTGCTTAAAGAACACTCCTTGGTTGAAGATCGGCATTAGAACTGATAAGAGTAGTTCGTATACAAGTTCTGTGAACTAAGGTGTCTGGATTGGGAATCTTGCAATTGTTTTTGGACAACTGGGCTTGGACCTTAAGTGGTATGTCTAGAAATGCATGCATTAAAGAACATAGATAACAACTCATAAGCCACCTCAAAGCATGAGTTAGATGATAGTAGTTTGATCTTCTTAGAGCTTTATCAACAATCTTCACTACTACATTAACATCAAGTTCTTTACCACTAAAGACAACTTTACAACTATCTTTCTAAATACACCACGTAACTGTGCTCACATTGGCAACAAGGGCAGCTACATCTCTTTTGGTCCCTACCCCATGAACATAACTTCCCAACCACACATCTAAAGTAAAAATTAATTCAGATCCCAATATGATCACACGTTCAAAAATTTCATCCCTAGAGTAAAAGTTATATCAAATTGATTGCAGTACCCTTCTTCTCATGAGATTGCAATGTATGGGTATGCACTGTTAATTGCTCGTAATATGAAGTGCGTGACTTTTGTCTCCTTTTCAATCTGATGAGAGATAGAAGCCTGCAAATTAAACTGAATAGTGGTACACTTGATATGGTTATCGACTGATCGAATACTATATAATTTATTACTAAAGCTAGAGCTAAAGGATTGCAAAATTTAGTTAAGAGGATTTTAATGAAGGAGCCGCTTGAAGATGAGCGTAACTTCCTTGGTAATTATTTAATCCACTTTATAAAAGAATATAATTCCCTTTGTGTGCAAATTGATGAAGAAAAGAAAAATCAAGAACATCATCAAACCCATCATATAACCTATCAAAGACCATGGCTTGCACAGTAGGAAATGGAGGAAACATGCTAGATTATACACCCATGCAATGGACCATGTGGAAGACGTGCCATTTTCAAAAGAGACCGCGATTGAATCCACGCTTGTGTTTGAGGCCTTGCCAAGTCAGAGTTGTTTAATCAAAGAGTAACATGTCTCGTGCTACGACCGTGTAATAGCCCATACGATGCTGGTGTGAAGTTTAGTTAATTTAGTTATTTTTATTTTATTAGTTATTGGCTATTTTACCTTTTAACCTAAATTATGGGTATAAAAGGGACTTCATTATGTTAACAACAACAATTTTAGTTTTTGAATAAAATTCTTTTACTTTGGGAGTTCTTGCTCTTAAAACCTAGCTATTATCAATCAATCTTAATTGTGACGAGTGCAAACATGAGTGAGTTATTATGCGTAATATCAATTACTTACGAGTATTTATTCTTGGTATGTTATATCCAAGGTAAGTAAAGTTTTATCTTATATTCAAGAAAACCTAATTCTTATCTTTAGATTTAGGAATTCAGTTGGATTAATTAGTTATTAATCCTAGATACCCTAGTGATTGTGCTCTTAGGCATATCACCATATTTGCTTGACTTCTCATGTGGCCAAATTTAAGTGTCCTTCGCATGCCCAATTAGTGACAGAATCTCCTGACTGGCTCTTATGAAACGAACACCAAACCATTGCCTCAATTCATTCATATTCTAGGTTCTAGATTGAACATGTTTCAAGTTTGACACTCTTAATTTAGAATAGCAATTCACCTTAAAAACTGTAGTTTGTTTTCTAGGCTAGGCGATCCATTTACCAATAACAACTCTTATGAAGTGACTATTACCTACCTACCATAGGGCCCTTTCAATAAGAGCCTTTTGCTAAATAGAATGCTAGCCTAATCCACGAATCTTTGCATCCCTTGAGGCTTGCAAAATATAAAAGTGAGGATAATAGATGCCTTTAAGAACACATACCTAAAGGAGATCTAAGATAGAGACGATCCTCCAATCTAACTTAGTAAACATAATTAAGTTAAAATCTTATAGGTTCTTGATACCTAGACCACCCTTGGAATTTAAGAGTGATTCGATCCTGACTTTGCTAGTGAACTTTCCTCTCCTCAATTATTGGCCCCATTAATATTAAACAATCATTGAGCTTACCTCTTTGCACCACTTAATGAAGAACTTTAGGCAACTCATGAAATATGTAGGAACAACATTAGAAACTACTTTGATTAAAATCTCCTTACCCATACATGATAGGGACATATCTTCCTAGCTCTTGAGTTTTGGGCGGATCTGTCTTTGATAAAATGAAGTTCTTTTGATTTACTCCTATCTCAAATGATTAAAAGTGTAAACCCCAGAAATTTTCTACAATAGTACATGACTCCAAAGTAGAATGTATGAACTAGTTAATAGATTTAGATTCTAATTAAAGTCTAAGAATAGATCAATACCTAGAATTTGGTTAGATAAAGGATTTAGAAATCGAATAAAGAATTTCTTTAACCCTAGTTGATACCAAAAACGAGATTTCGTATCTTGAATGAATAATTCAAGATATGATTAAAAGAAAATCTAAATCTCAAACCTGGAACTTGTTTTACAAATAAAAATAAATAGGAAAATATGAATATAGAAATGAAATGATTATTTTTGAACTCGGAAATGATTCGAGAATAGAACAACAAGTAGTAATGAGCCTAAGGTTGTATTTAAACCCTAAATTTAAGATTATTAGATAATATTAAACGCTACTAATAAGATTTCATGACGGGTATCAAAACTAAAGATGCATATATAGTTTAACTTCTGTATCAAATACGATAATAAGTAAATAATTATCTACGCTTATAGACAGAAAACGATAACTTAAAGATAAACCATTAGGATTATAAATATACAACGAAAATATAAACTGTTGTATAACTCAAAATCTGAACTCCAAATAAATAATCGAATCACGCTTTTGTTCTAATTCGAGCTTTCTTAAACTATTGAAGCCTGAAACAAAAATTGACCTAATGAGTTCAGAAAACCCTAATCGCGGGAGATAAAATTATACAATTAATTAACTACGTATACATAAAACTTAAAATTGTATTATTTGATAATCTAAGTGTTTTGTATGATCCTATAAATATATTTTTGTACAAAAACTCTCAAATATTAGCTAATTTGTACCCGTATAACTCATTAAATTATTTTAAAACTCAATTAAATAATTAGTAAATATATATATATGTTTTTCGGCTGCAAATTCGGTGGGAAAGATACATGAGGAAGAGAGAGCCGGATTTGAGCCCTAATTTACCAAAATTTTCAACAAAAGCAACCTTCACACCAATCATCAATTGCCAACTCACCCTAGCATTAATTAGGATGAAAATAACAGATCAAAAGAGAGGAAATTCGAAGCAAATCCGGTGGAAAAACGTAACCGAAGTTCTCTTCTCCTTCTTCTATATATGTATATATATGTTTAAATGCTCATAATAAGGAAACAAACAATCCTCTTTATTTCCCCCACTTTCCAGAACAAATCAACACTCAAATAGCAGACAAAACGAACTGAAAACCAAAAACAAATAGATCAAAACATCTAAGTTCGGATCAAAGGAAAAATAATACGAAAAACACTTGGAAACGAGTTCAAAGGTAAGTGGATGTAATTCGAATGATTTTCTTTCAATTCTAAGTATTAGGACTGACTTCTAATAATCATAGGAACGTGATAAACACAACTACAAGCTTCGAGTTTCATCGGATCGACTCAAACGAGGTAAAAATCCGAAACCCTAGTTTTACTTCCTTAAGATCGAGATCTAAGATTATATGTATGTAGAAGTGTTAATAGTTGTTGTTTGACTATGTATAAGATATATAAACACTTACAAATAGTTTAAGCATGTTTTTAACTTGGAAAATTTAAAGAATATGAATCGGATCGGTGAAGAAGATGATGAACAATACCAACACTGCCTCAAAGCCGGCAGTGTAATCGCTCAACGCCGGCGGTTTACATGGATAGGCCGGCGGCATAGAGACGGCTTACACTGAACAGAAGCTACGTAAAGTTTATTTTCACGTAAAAGATGAGTGTAAGTCGGCTACTTGGAGATATACGTCGACGGCGTAGGGCCGGCGTACGTTGAAAGCCGACAGCTTTCAAAGCCGGTGCAACTCCTATGAAATAATTTTCGAAACCAAATCTACACCGGCACCTGGGTTTGAAAGCCGGTGGCTTTGAGCAGGCGTACACTTAAATTTCTTCAGCGAAAGCTAAATTTTGAAACAAACAGAATATATATATATATATATATATATATATGCAATAAGCTTATTTAGTATATATTATATACCTATATGATAATATAGAAATTTATTAAATAGATAAGTAAATACAAATGTTTAAAATACTTTGTTTAGTATCTAATAATTCTTAAAACCCTAGAGTTAAGGAAAAATATATAGTGTTAATAAAAGTTAGTAAATAGTCAAATATTTGTTCTAAATAGATAAAATAGGTAAGAATGGAAATTAAAATAAGCTAAATTCCTGAGTAATGTGACTTCTAAAAATAACAAAATAATTATACGAGATAAATTAGGAGAAACACGACAACACTAAGTAATAATAAATAACTATAATTTTCTATATTGAGATCAGTATAGATTAACATAAAATTAGTAATAGTCACTACTAAAACTTGATAAATATCGAGTCTAGGACACTAGTCACGTATAGGAATTTAATCATATAATATATTGATGAATACTTTATTCATCTTAATAGGTGATTTTGATACACTAGAGGATCTACCAGCAGATTATTACGACTGAGTCAGTATGAGCAGGTGAGTAATTTAGTCATATTGTACTGGTTGTGCTTGTAAGTAGTTGAATATGTAATGCAAAGATAATCAAACAAATGGTTGTTGAAAGTATGATATGATCTATTTGTATGATTGTTAAAATATCCTTACAAAAGCGATAATGCAATGATTTGATGTTGTGAAATAATATAATGATGATTGTGTGTAATGTATGGTCTCCATGAAATAGAATAAGAATTATTGACTAAACAAAATAATCTGATCATGCATTGCACGAATTGCATTATTGCATATATATTGGGATGACAACTTGCTACGTATTAATATTTCGATTCTCTATTTATGCTTGGTTATTCTAATGTGTTAGTTCTTGATAAACTCAGAAAATTGATATAATTTTCATCTCTGAATTGATACTTATTTGTGTTAATTATTATAAAAGCAAAGGAATTAATATTTAGTTTCGTGTCATTTGTTCGGAATCAGGTCAGGAATGAAAATGGAAATTAGCAACAAGGAAACATGAAGAATTGTGTGAATTGGCAGTGAAAAGCACAAACACCGGTGAATTTAGGCCAAACGCCGCCGGCGTTGAGAGGGATGAAAGCGTACGCCGGCAAACTAGAAGGCAACGCCGCCGGCGTTAAAAGGCGGCGTTGAAACATCACAGAGCCTAAGTATTTAACGCTAGATCCAACACCGCCGGCGTTTGAGGATGGACACAGTACTTGAATTTGAAGGCAACGCCGGCAAATTGAGGAGTACGCCCGCCGGCGTTGAAGACCATCAGTTTACAAATCCTTAGCGCTTGATTGAACGCCGCCGGCGTTGGATGCAGAAGTTACACGACAGTTATACGAAAAGCATGTATTTTTACATGCTTTGAGGAGAGAGAAAGGGGAACTTATTATGTTTTCCATTTTCAATTTCACCGTAGTTTTAGAGAGAGATAGAAGTAGAAAATAGAGATGTACTTGGATCTTCATCAAATTTGTTCTATTTGTTCGTAGATTGAGTAGAATTTGCTAACAAGGATCTTAATTACAATTTGTACGGTTTGTTTTCTCGAATTACTGGTAATTTCTTCTTCACTTGCTTTGTTATTTACATTTCATGATGAATATTATCATAGTTGTTATTAGTATCTTGTTAGATAGAGTAGAAATGGTTATTAGCTAAATTTGAACGGTGGGAAATGGTGAAATCCTTGATTTTCTGCAGTGATTGTTGAACTAGTGTTATTGGATTGTAAGAATGATGTAAATCCTTGTTAAATTCAAACTAATAACTTAAAATTCGGATGAATTCAAGTTTGAATGAAATTGGGTATCTTGGCAAAGACTTTAATTTCGTTTGAATTTATATTTGGGTGAAAAATTCAAGTATGCGATGGCAAGAGAGTTTTTAATCCTAGTAGAGTCTATCATTTCTGCTCAAACATTGTTTTAAATATAAGTTTTAAAGAAGGAATTCTGTAATTTCTTGATTTAGGACAATGAGTCAACTCAGATTTGGGAAACTCTTAGTTGCACATATTGAATCTATCAAAATGCTCAGTCGTGAAGCTTGAGTGTTTTAGGTAGAAAAAGGTTTTCAAATTCATTTTTAGAATTTGTCAATCTTGGTAGATTCACATGGATATGCATGAACTCTAACAATTTTAATAACCGAGTTCAACATGATTGGAGAAAATCGGATTTTATCTCAATCCCACTAACCTTACTTGTTAAGTGTGTGAGTAGAATTAGTAAATTAGACTTGCTAGTGTAGATATTATAGTGAATATTTATATAAAGAATTTGATTTCTCTTGGCCTAAATATTGAAATGAACTAATAATGTTTAGTAATTAAACTTTCCTCGTGGGATCGATACTCATTCATCACTTTATTACTTGATCGACCCAGTATACTTGCTGGAGAATTGGTTTTAAAATATTAAACATTTCAAGCGGATCAAGTTTTTGGCGCCGTTGCCGGGGAAAGATTAATATTAAACAATTTTAGTTCTGTTAGTAATTTAGGCTCATTTTACGGTTTGGTTTGTTGTCTGTGTTCTTTTCAGGTTGTATGCACAGGAGTAGAAGTAGGGAACTTCTACCCCTCAATCTTGAGATTGAACGTACACTACGTTCATTAAGAAAAGTGAACAGACAAAGAGAACAAGGACAAACAGAAAGGATGGCAGAAGGTGAAAACAACAATAATCAAATCCAAGCCCTGCCAGGGCATTAAGGGATTACACAGTACCAACTGTGTCTGGAAATCCCATTAGAAGACCAGCAGTTCAAGCCAACAACTTTGAAATCAAGCCAGGACTAATTCAGATGGTAGAAGCTCATCAATTTGGAGGATATCCAAATGAGACACCTGATGATCATCTTGCTAAATTCCTTCAGTATTGCAACACCATCAAGATGAATGGTGTTACAGATGAGGCAATACGGTTGCAGCTATTTCCTTTTTCATTAAGGGACAAGGCTTTGGCTTGGTTCAATTCATTACCCCAGGAGTCCATCACTAATTGGACAGATTTGTCAAACAAGTTTTTGAGGAGATTTTTCCCACCGGCTAGGACAGCTAGGTTGAGGAATGAGATCACCAACTTTACAAAATTTCATGGTGAATCCTTGTATGAAGGATGGGAAAGATACAAGGAAGCTATCAGGAAATGTCCTCATCATGGACTACCTGATAATCTCCTCATTGAGATTTTTATCTGAGTTTGGATGAAACTTTGAGATCACTTGTAGACGCTGCTGCAGGAGGAGCATTAATGGGTAAGAGCTATGATGAAGCTAGCTTTTGATAGAAGAAATGGCTTCAAGTGCTCACAATTGGAGTTGTGAGAGGACTAAACTTAAGGTAGCAGCTGTGCAAGATAATGAGGCCATGTCTCAACTTAAACTCAGATTTCGGCTTTGGCAAATCAAGTAAGTAAGCTCACTACTTCAAGTTCTATTATTCCTAACCAAGTTTTGTGTTGTGAGATTTGTTCAGGTTCACATTCATTCCATGATTGTCCTCAAACACATTCACCAACTTCAGCTAGTGGAGAGCAAATGAATTATGTGGGGAATTTTCAAAGAGGAAATCAAGGACCTTATACAAACACTTACAATCCAGGATGGGCCAATCATCCGAATTTCTCATGGAGGAATGAGAATAATGTCTATCGACCGCCTGGATTTCAAAGACAAGGTCCGATGATTCAAGGTCCAGTGAGGAATGCTTTACCACCACCACCTCAACATCCACATCAGCAACAACAGAACCATTCTTCGGTTGAAGATCTGATGAAAACTTTCATGCAGAAGACTGAGACGTTGATTAATAATCAACAAGCCACTATTCGGGATCTTCAAGGGCAAATAAGTCAAATTTCTCAGCAGATAAGTAGTAGACCTTCAGGGTCACTACCCAGCAAGACTGAAGAGAATCCAAAAGGAGTGAATGCTATTACTCTTAGGAGTGGTAAGGAGGTGGAAAACCCAAATGGTTTGGTGGAAGAGAAAGAGGAGGTGCAGATAAGAGATAAAGGAAAAAGAAAGCTTGAGGAACCGATGTTAATTTCACCTAGTGTGAAGCCTTATGTTCCTCCAGTGCCTTTTCCAGGAAGGTTGAAGCAGCAGAAGTTGGATGAGCAATTTGCTAAGTTCTTAGATGTGTTTAAGAATTTACAGATATTCCTTTCTTGGAGGCCATTCAAGAGATGCCCTCTTATGCTAAGTTCATTAAGGAATTGCTATCCAAGAAGAGGAGGATAGATGGAAATGAACCGGTTGTTTTAACAGGAGAGTGCTCAATGATACTTCAGCAAAATCAAGGCTTGCCTACAAAGCAAAAAGATCAGGGAAGTTTCACTGTACCTTGCACTATTGGTAATATTTATTTCGATAAAGTGCTAATTGATTCTGGTGCAAGTATAAATTTAATGCCTTTCTCTATTTTCAGGAGACTAGGAATGGGAGAATGCAAGGAAACCCATGTGACCTTGCAATTGGCTGATCGGAGTATCAAATACCCTAAGGGTATTGTAGAAAATGTGCTAGAAGGTGGACAAATTCATATTTCCTGTGGACTTCATAGTCCTGGAAATGGAGGAAGATAGAGAGGTGCCCATGATCTTGGGGAGACCATTCTTGGCTACAGGTAAGGCTTTAATCGATGTTGAGCAAGGTAAGCTTACTCTACGTGTTATGGATGAACAGGTTACATTTAATGTATATGATGCTATGCATAAATTTGATGAGAAAAGAACCTGTTTTAATATTGATGTTATAGAGGAGCTTACATGAATTTTGGGAAGATGAAGTAGGAATTGAGACCGTGGAGTCGGTTTTGAGAGAGTTTGATGACTGGAGTGATGAGGAGAAAGAAGTAGATTGTGAGGAAGTGTCTGAAATTCGGGTTAGAATGTATGAGGAACTTGGAACAAGTGAGAAGAAACAGGTTCCTTCCTTGACACAGCCTCCAATTTAGAGTTAAAGCCATTACCTGATCACCTAAGGTATGCTTATTTGGGTCATGATGAAACTTTACCTGTAATTGTTTCATCGTTTTTGACAGAAAATCAGGAGGAGAAGTTGTTGAAAGTTTTAAGAGAACATAGAGAGGCAATAGGCTGGACGATTGCTGATATCAAAGGAATTAGTCCTTTGATTTGCACTCATAGAATCTTGATGGAAGAAGAGTGCAAGCCTACAGTGCAACCACAGAGGCGATTGAATCCTACCCTTAAGGAAGTAGTGAAAAAAGAGGTACTTAAGCTTTTAGATGCAGGAATGATCTACCCTATTTCAGATAGTAAGTGGGTTAGCCCTGTCCATGTAGTACCTAAGAAAGGTGGTATGACTGTAGTGAGGAATGAGGCGAATGAATTGATCCCTACTAGGACAGTGTCTGGGTGGAGAGTTTGCATTAGATTATAGGAAGCTAAATGATGCCACTAGAAAAGACCATTTCCCACTCCATTTATTGATCAAATGGTTGAAAAATTGTCAGGGCATTCATTTTATTGTTTTCTTGATGGGTATTCGGGATACAATCAAATCCCGATTGCCCCTGCTGATCAAGAAAAAACTACTTTTACTTGTCCTTATGGCACTTTTGCCTTTAGGAGAATGCCTTTTGGCCTTTGCAATGCACCGGCTACCTTCCAAAGGTGCATGATGGCTATTTTTTCTGACATGCTTGAGAATTTTATTGAGATATTTATGGATGATTTTTCGGTTTTTGGAAAATCATTTGATGCTTGTCTAGAAAATTTAGCCAAAGTTTTACAAAGATGCAAAGAGACCAACTTGATTTTAAATTGGGAGAAGTGCCATTTTATGGTGCAAGAGGGAATCGTTTTAGGGCACAAAGTGTCAGAAAGAGGGATTGAAGTAGATAAGCAAAGGTTGAAATCATAGAGAAACTACCCCCACCAACAAATGTCAAAGGAGTTAGAAGTTTCTTAGGACATGCGGGTTTTTATAGACGGTTCATTAAGGATTTCTCTAAGATTTCCCGACCTTTGTGTAATCTACTTGAGAAAGATGCTGTGTTTGTTTTTGATGATAAATGTGTGCAGGCATTTGAACTTTTGAAGGAGAAGCTCGTCACTGCTCCGGTGATCATAGCACCAGATTGGGAGCTTCCTTTTGAGCTGATGTGTGATGCCAGTGATTATGCTGTGGGAGCAGTATTGGGACAAAGGCGAGGTAAGATTTTTCATACTATCTACTATGCAAGTAGAACTTTGAATGAGGCACAAAGGAATTATGCAACTACTGAGAAGGTTGCTAGCTGTGATTTTTGCTTGTGATAAATTCCGGCCTTATTTAATCGGTTCTAAGGTGATAGTATACACTGATCATGCTGCTCTTAGATATTTATTTGCTAAGTCTGATGCTAAGCCTAGGTTAATCCGTTGGATATTACTATTGCAAGAGTTTGATTTAGAAATTAAAGATAAAAAAGGAGCTGATAATGTGGTAGCTGATCACTTATCACGTTTGCAAAATGATGAATCAAACTTGCCTATTAATGAAAAATTTCCTGATGAGCAGTTGCATGCAATAGATATCCAAGGATTACCATGGTATGCCGATATAGTTAATTATTTGGTCAGTGGAATTATACCATATGGTTTGTCTTTTCAACAGAGAAAAAAATTTTTACATGATGTAAAGTTTTATTTTTGGGACGAACCATATCTTTTTAAAACATGTGCTGATCAAATAATTAGACGATGTGTACCCGAGATTGAGCAAATGAGTATAATTGAACATTGTCATGCTAGAGAGGCAGGAGGTCATTTTGGAGTTGAAAGGACTGCAGCTAAAGTACTATCTTGTGGATTTTATTGGCCCAAGTTATTTCATGATTGTAAAAATTTCATCAAAGTGTGTGCTCAATGTCAAAGATCAGGCAACATTTCTAGAAAACACGGTTACCATTAAACAACATTCTGGTGATTGAACTTTTTGATGTATGGGGAATTGACTTCATGGGTCCATTTCCATCATCTTTTTCAAATAAATACATACTTGTAGCAGTGGATTATGTATCTAAATGGGTTGAAGCTATTGCTTTGCAAACCAATGATGCTCGAGTAGTAACAAAATTTTTGAAAAAGAATATTTTCACCAGATTTGGGGTACCAAGGGCAATTATAAGTGATGGGGGTACTCATTTTTGCAATAAACAATTTGACAAGCTTTTAGCTAAATATGGAGTTGTTCATAAAGTAGCTACCCCATATCACCCCCAAACAAGTGGTCAAGTTGAGATTTCCAATAGAGAAATTAAAAGGATTTTGGAAAAGACAATTAATGCATCACGAAAGGACTGGTCTTTAAAACTGGATGATGCATTATGGGCATATAGAACTGCTTTTAAAACACCTATTGGAATGTCTCCTTACAAGTTAGTTTATGGTAAATCGTGTCATTTGCCTGTTGAACTTGAGCATAAGGCTTATTGGGCTATAAAATTCCTCAATTTTGATGGAAAAGCTGCAGGGGAGACAAGAATGCTTCAATTAAATCAGTTGGATGAGTGGAGAAATGAAGCATATGAGAGTGCTCGAATTTATAAAGAGCGTACCAAACAGTGGCATGATAGAAACATTTTGAAGAAAGAATTTTCACCAGGAGACAAGTGTTGTTATACAATGCACGTCTCAAGTTGTTCCCAGGAAAGTTAAGATCAAGGTGGTCGGGACCTTTTGAAGTTATCCGTGTTTTCCCTTATGGTGCAATTGAGTTGAAAAACCAAAGATAATAGAACTTTTAAAGTCAATGGACATTTACTCAAGCACTACTATGAGGGGAGACATTAGAGAAAGTAGAACCACCTTCTCAGTGAAGGCAATAAGTGAAGCATTGGCAAGTCGGGCTAAGCGACTTTAAACTCTAAGCGCTGCATGGGAGGCAACCCATGGTTGTTGTTGTGCTTTGTGTGTAATATATGTATATATGTTTGTGTGTTGTGTGTTAAGTTGTTTCAGGTCACTCAAGTGAGTTGATGAAGTTGGTGTGTAGTATGTTAAAGATTTGTGAGAAAAATGGAAGTCATATAACAGATGAGTTTTCCAACGCTGAAGTCTGGAGAAAGAACACCGGCAAAATTTTGGCAGTGTAGGAATTGAACACCGGCAAATGATGATTGAACGCCGCCGGCGTTCAAAGTGAAGCTTGGAATGCAGAAGCATCAATCCTTAACGCCGGCAAAATAGCAATCAACGCCGTCGGCGTTGATGTTTGGGAGTACTACCAGAAAGCCATTTCTTAACACTGGCAATTAAAAAGTTCCAACGCCGCCAGCGTGGGATTTAATTCACCGGCGTTCCCAAAGAGCCCATCAAGGCCAGATTCAATTTTTCTAACGCCGGCATTTGCTGTCAACAACGCCGCCGGCGTTGTTTAAATTTTAGGCGGCGTTTGGTTTATGTGCGCATTAAATGCTAATCCCATGCATGTAAAGGGATTAAAATCCCTAGTCTTTCTCTTTCATTGTGTGCTCTCAAGTTTCTCCTACCGAAATCGTTTCTCTTTCTTTTGGTTTCTATATCTCTATTGATTTTTAAATCAATCCATCATCAAGGCTCACATCAATACTCCTCAAGATCACAAGGTATGTCATTCTCATTATTTGATCTTTTTATTTGTTTAAATGTTCAAATCTATCATTTAGACAATAATGTAGATGTTTGGTTGAATGTGTGTTCAATAATCTGATGAATTGTTGTTGATTCGGCATCTGAAATTCGTGTTCATTATCTTTAGTATAAAATCAATGCATGGATTGAATGGGGGTTTATGATTAGGTTTGTAACCGTTGAAATTAGGGTTTGTGTAGACAAATTGGGGGTTTTAGATTAATTGTGATTATGGAAATATGCAATCAAGTGTCAAGTTTATTTTTCATCTAAAAGTTTTGAATCAAAACCATTTTCATTATTCATCGAGTTTTTGAAACAAAGCCCCAACGGTTACCTTATGTTGTATGCGTATGCCGGCTAGCAACGCCGGCATTTTGAGGATTAATTCGCCGGCGTTCTCTATAAAAAAAAAACAAGAAAGAAAAAGAGAGAGAGAGAAAGATAGAAAAATTGAAAAGTTGGCAATCATTTGGTGTAATTTATGCTTCACTGTATTATCAATACCAATGATAAGATTATAAAATAAAAAATTATCTGTTTTTATATGCACATATTAGTTGTTATTGTCCAATGTGCTATCTTGTAATATGTGTGCACTGTGCTATGTATTTGTTACAGATATGGCTCTAAAGAAAAAGCAAAGAATAGCTACTACTAGTCAAGTAAGAAATGTCTTGTCTAGTCAACTGTATGCCCAAGAAAGAAAAGAGAGACTTATGAAAAAGGAGTTTCATAACAGTCATTTTTTGGACTGGCCTGTCTTAGAGGATTATGGAATGCATGACACATTACAAAATGTAGTTGAGGACAAGCGATGGTTCAAAGTCTTTGATATGAAAGAACCGGCGTATAAGAAGATCACCATTGAATTTCTTTCTACTATGAGATATGGTAGAGAAGATGATGATGATGAAGATGATCAAGGGGATACCCATATAATCTTTCAGATATATGGGGAAGTTAAAAAAGTGCCATTAAGGAAGATAGGAGTCTACCTTGGCTACTATCAGAATGAGGCAGAGAATTCTGCTCTTTCGACAACGTGGCCTCCTGATGTCACCATGGAGCAATTTTGGTTTGAATTGATACATCCAAAGACTGATCCATTTGAGCCTTCAAAATCGATCAACTCATCTTTTAAGAAGTTAGAGCACAAACTTCTTCATCATATTCTGGCTCATACTTTGACTTGTCGAAAGACGAGTCATAGTAAGTTAAGCACTTCAGACATGATATGTTTGTATAGCCTTATTAAGAGATATCCATTGGATTTGGGCTGTGAAGTGGCTAATTTTTTGCTGAGACAAGCTGAAGACACCAGGACCAATTATATCTTCTGTGGGGGATATATCACTCAGCTACTCAAGAGCATGGGGGTCTTCAAGGAATTGTCAAATGATATCAAAGTGGACAGCAAAAAGATATCTTCTGGGCCATTTAGAGCTTGGGGTTTGGTTAAGGTACCCAGGGGGGTACAAGATATTCAAGCGATTGCAGTTATTAAGCCTCAGTTTGACATTCCACAAGGAGATAGACCATCTTCATCCTCAGCTCCACCCCCTCCTCAACCACAGGTTCCACCTTCCTCCTCTCAACCAGGGTCGACTTCAGCAGGATATACCCCAGCTAGATTGGGATTTGAACTGAGAGAATTGCAGGAGGATTTTCTAAGCGAAAAGAGAAAGAACAAGAAATTTAGACGCTCATTAATGTCCATGTTGAAATCTGCGTTTTCTTGTATTAATCCATCTGCAGGTGAAGCGATGAAGTATTCTACTTCATCTGATGAAAGCGAGTCCAGCACTGAACCTGAAAGCTAGAGTTCCTGCTAGCTTTAACTTTTTGGGGAAAGTTTCATTTAAATCTTATTTCTGTACTTAAGCACCCATTTTTGGGTAGACTTCTTTTCTTAAACTCACTTGGTCTGTATATATGTTTTGTGTTATTATGTTTTTCTTTCTATCTTTGTCATGTATGTTTCTTTGATGAGAGACAGGTCTTAAAGTAATCTCTGCAAATTCAAAACTCCATTGGGAATGCTGAACAAGGAAAAGAAAACAGGGAAGTTCCAAATGCTTTTATTTAGTTCTTTCGGCCTTTTATTTGTTAATTAGAACAAATAGTGAGGACACTGTTCGGTTTTAAGTATGGGGAAGGGAGATTATGCTGAGATGAAAATGAAATATATTATGGGTTTAACAATATATTGACTTGGCATGTTGTTTTGTAATTGTATGAATACCTAAGAAATATGAAGTCAATATATACAAGAATTCATAGGTTTCACACACTTGTAATTGGATGTTGACATAGATAATGCATGTCCTCAAGAAGAAAACAAATTTGCAACATTCAGGCAAAATTTTTGTTGAGAAATCTGAAACATAAAACAAAAGAAATTTTTGACTTGTAAGATGTCGTGCTCACTAAACCATGTGATTGGCTTACTTAGTTAAAATGAAGTAGATAAATCTCTAATTGACAAACTTACCTTCTGTTTAACCTAGGAAATAAAACTTATAAATGTCAGAGTCCTATTGTAAAAAATGATCAGTTTACTTCGCAAATATTCTTTTAACGTTTATTAATCTTTTAACACTTGGTAAGAGGTGATGAAGCTATTAACTTAGTGATCCGGGAATCAGATTAAAAATTAAAAAGTGCATTGAGTAGTAAAAACAAATGGACATTACTCAATTGATTCAAGTAATTGAGTCAAGTATTACATTTAAATAAAGTGAATGAGAGTCTCTGGGGTCCCTTTAAAACCTGGTCACTTGGGTGATGAGCCCGGGATGTGTCACTCAAGGATTTCACTCTAACTAAATGGTGTAATATGGCTAATGACTTGAAAAGATACGGCTACACCCCTCCAGAGGAAAAGTCAAGATGGAGGCAAAAACCTCCCCCTGCAATTGAAATGCACATATTAGTGAATTAAAACTTTGACTATGGAAAAATCTAGGGAATGGTAGATACCACATGCTTATTACTTGTTGCAAAGAGTTAACTTAGTTAAGAGGTTGATGAAGTTGAAATGATTATTTTTCCTTTGTGGACTAATTAGACATTGTCGAAAAGTTATAGCTTAAGTTAAACATTGGGATTAAAGTTTTTTGGTCTAGATTAGCTAATTAATTTCAATTCAATAAACAAATCACATAAGTCAAGTTTTTAGAGCTAGAGGCATTGTATCAAGTCATGAAATTTGAGAAGCAAGTTTTGGATTAAAAAGTCAGATTTCAGTATTTAAATTGTTTTGCTTGAGGACAAGCAAAAGTTCAAGTGTGGGAAATTGATAAACTCAGAAAATTGATATAATTTTCATCTCTGAATTGATACTTATTTGTTAATTATTATATAAGCAAAGGAATTAATATTTAGTTTCGTGTCATTTGTTCGAATCAGGTCAGAATGAAAATTGAAATTAACAATAAAACATGAAGAACTTGTGAATTGGTAGTGAAAAGCACAAACACTGTGAATTTAGGCCAAACGCCGCCGCGTTGAGAGGGATGAAACGTACGCCGGCAAACTAGAAGGCAACGCCGCCGGCGTTCAAAGGCGGTTGAAACATCACAGAGCCTAAGTATTTAACGCTAGATCCAACACCGCCGCGTTTGAAAATGACACAGTACTTGAATTTGAAGGCAACGCCGGTAAATTGAGGAGTACGCCGCCCGTTCAAAGGCGGCGTTGAAGACCATCAGTTTACAAATCCTTAGCGCTTGATTGAACGCCGCTGGCGTTGGATAAGAAACCGCCGGCGTTGGATGCAGAAGTTACATGATAGTTATACGAAAAGCATGTATTTTTACATGCTTTGAGGAGAGAGAAGGGGATACTTACATTATGTTTTCCATTTGAAATTTCACCCGGTAGTTTTAGAGAGAGATAGAAGTAGAAAATAGAGATGTACTTGGATCTTCATCAAATTTGTTCTATTTGTTCGTAGATTGAGTAGAATTTGCTAACAAGGATCTTAATTACAATTTGTACGGTTTGTTTTCTCGAATTACTGGTAATTTCTTCTTCACTTGCTTTGTTATTTACATTTCATGATGAATATTATCATAGTTGTTATCAGTATCTTGTTAGATAGAGTAGAAATGATTTTAGCTAAATTTGAACGGTGGGAAATGGTGAAATCCTTGATTTTCTGAAGTGATTGTTGAACTAGTGTTATTGGGTTGTAAGAATGATGTAAATCCTTGTTAAATTCAAACTAATAACTTAAAATTCGGATGAATTCAAGTTTGAATGAAATTGGGTATCTTGGCAAAGACTTTAATTTCGTTTGAATTTATATTTGGATGAAAAATTCAAGTATGCGATGGCAAGAGAGTTTTTAATCCTAGTAGAGTCTATCATTTCTGCTCAAACATTGTTTTAAATATAAGTTTTAAAGAAGGAATTCTGTAATTTCTTGATTTAGGACAATGAGTCAACTCAGATTTGGGAAACTCTTAGTTGCACATATTGAATCTATCAAAATGCTCAGTCGTGAAAGCCATGGAGTGTTTTAGATAGAAAAAGGTTTTCAAATTCATTTTTAGAATTTGTCAATCTTGGTAGATTCGCATGGATATGCATGAACTTTAACAATTTTAATAACTCGAGTTCAACATGATTGGAGAAAATCGGATTTTATCTCAATCCCACTAACCTTCCTTGTTAAGAATTGTGTGAGTAGAATTAGTAAATACTAAACCTTGCATAGTGTAGATATTATAGTGAATATTTATATAAAGAATTTGACTTCTCTTGGCCTAAATATTGAAATGAACTAATAATGTTTAGTAATTAAACTTTCCTCGTGGGATCGATACTCATTCATCACTTTATTACTTGATCGACCCAGTATACTTGCTGGAGAATTGGTTTTAAAATATTAAACATTTCAAGCGGATCAGTTCTTCCAAGGTATTCTTTGTTCCGTCTTTTAACGGAACTAAGTGGCACTGAAGAACGCCGCCCGTAGTATCGCTTTGAAATGATTAATACTTAGGGAGTTTCTAAGGTGAGTGCAGGAGATGGTCAGTTAATTGATTGTATTCAAAGTGATAACCCTAAAACGAGAAATCGTTCTCCTGTGTGCTTAGTCTCTCCTGGGCAGGTGGATCATGGAGTAATGGTTCTTCAACCCTTAAAAAGAGGGCGTAAATCTTTTTCCTGTTTTGGTTTCTAGATCATCCAAGCTTGTATCTGTGCATATGGTTGAGTGCTAGCATTGCATATGAATTGCTAATAACTTGAGTGATGTATGATATGTCTGGTTATTCACTGAGCTGTGGTTTCGCTCATACTCCAACAGTCTTTTCAGGTTTACTTTACGACCCTGTTAGTCACTTCCAGGAGTATGGTTGCGGTAAGAGCTTAGGAGCTGGAAGTCTACTGTTATATTTTGTTTTAATGGTTATGTACTATTAGAATAGATTATCTAGTTGTGTACTTCAAAAGGACTATTTGGTTTGTAATAGTTCTATAATGTTTATTCACTAAATTATTTCTTTCATGTATTTGTTATTTCTTATCAAGCAACTAAAAGATCCTGTTGTTTTGAAAACCAGTCATTCTCTGAAGGTAATCTAGTTATAGTATTCAAGTGCGACTTGTTTGCTACTACTAAGGTACCTTCGGGGCGTGACAAAAAGACCTAAGTATTTACCATGGGTTATCTGTTGTAGGAACCTCCATTACATTACATTCTCATTCGCTCTATCGAATGACATGTTTTTGCTAAAGAAGATACTTGACTTTTGGAAATTCACCTTTTACCGTGAGGCAGTCCAATAATCCTAGATGATTTTCTTTAGTACTTGCATTTTATCAAGAGAAATCTTAAGGAAGAATAGTGAGTCATTAGAAAATAGTAAACAGGGTAAATTGCAAAAACACCCCATAAACTTTAGAAAATAGTAAACATGGTAAATTGCAAAAACACCCCATAAACTTTAATGGTAGTGTAAATCGACGCCCATACTTTGAAAGCATAGTTTTTGATCCCTTAATCTTAAATAATTAGCACCGTTAAGGACATTTGTACATTTTGTCAAAAAAAGCACAACATTTTATACTGTTTCTAGGGTTGTTTTTGTATAGATAAAGTACAAATGTCTTTAATGGTGCTAATTGTTTATAGATTAGGAGGTCAAAAACCATGCTTTCGAAGTATAGGGGATCAATCCGCACTACTCTTAAAGTTTATACGATGTATTTGCCATTTCCCTTAGTAAATATGGAATGGTCCGGCATGGTCTCTTAGTTTACATCCCTATAATGATGTTTCTGTTAACTACATTCTCCATATTATGTGATAGAACATCTACAACCAAAATAGGTAAGGTAATAGGCGGTCACCCTGCCTAGGGCCTCTATTTAGCCTCACATGACCTATAATTTTATTGTTAACAAGTATTTCATAAGACACAAAAGATATACACTCAATTACTCATCTTATCCATATGTCACTCAATATGTGATAGACCATCTACAAACCAAAATAGGTAAGGTAATAGGCGGTCACCATGCCTAAGGCCACTAGTTAGCTTCACATGACCTATAATTTTATTGTTAACAAGTATTTCATAAGACACAAAAGATATACACTCAATTACTCACCTTATCCATATGTCACATATACCAATTTTGATCCAAACTTGATAGGGTTCATGGGTCACATGGACCAATAACGCTTGCTAGAGCTAAAGGCTTGTTGAACTTAGCTTAAAGGATCCTTGCGAATAATCCAAACGATGATGAATTGGGCTATCTCAAAGGATACACGATACACTGGAATAGGATATTTGATGTGCTTGAGTATTGAAAATTCATCATTAAAGGAGATCATGCCTGATATCATGTTTATGATCAAGCCCATGACAAAGTCTGAGCTTGGACATTATGCACCAGTAGAGATCATGCCCTACCATGCCCGTGACCCAAGCCATGATGGACATCGTGCCCATGATCAAAGGGGTTATCATGTCATCATCGAAAAACTTTAAAGACTCGAGGAGATAATGGGTGTAAACTCCGGTTTTCCTAGTAACCAAGTAAACTTCGAAAACCGGAAACCAAAACCCTAAACCGGATTAGTTTAATCTTGTGAGAGAAACCTAGGAACCTTGGATCTGGCTTTCCTTCGGTTTCAAACTAAAAGAACTTTGGTAAAATAATTTAATGTCGAATATTATTTTAAAGTATAATTCAAACCATAAAAAGTTCTGATTTCGAAAAATTCTCTATTCCGGGCCTTCCCGAAATCCATTACGGAAAAGCGAGCCCTGGAACTAGAAATTTGGAAAAATATTTTGGAATACTCTTTAGAACTGAAATTTAATAAGGATTTCAAAAATATAAGTTTCATAATTTTTCGGGTTATAAAAATTACAGATATAGTATTTTTTTCGTATTTTCTTTACTACCAGTAAAGTAATTGTCTTGTTTACTATTCATTACTATTCACAAGTACAATCTACTACACTCACAAGTCCTAGTCTTACATCCTTACAAAAGCGCAATTACATTTTCTTTTCTAATGAAAATTTGTCTCTTAAAAATTATTACAAATTAAGACTTTATTACATAATTTACAAAACAAAATAATTCAAACTCTCTCTCACTCCTTTCCACTCCTCAAACCGCGCACCCCCCCCCCCCCCCCCCCCCCCAAACAAAAAAAATTTGCCTCAAATTGTTTTATTTTATTTCCTTTTTATAATTAAAACAAACCCTAATTTACTTACTATAAATAATCTTTTACATTCTCTCTCCTTCATTTACTTCTTTTTGTTTCAAAAAATTACACAATCTCTCTCTAACTCCCTCTCTTGTCGTGACACCCTCGCATACACCACACTCACTCACTTGAGTTCTTTTCTTCTTCATTTCCCTTCTATTTAATGCTTTAGGTGATAATCCTAAACCTTTCTATCATTAAATCTTATAATGGCAAGATTATTCATGGGTATTTTCACATTTAAGTCCCATGAGCACTTTGCTAGGGACAAGAAAATACCACTACATGAATATCAAGCCATCATAAGAGTAGATCTTGTGTTTCAATGAGTTTTTGTTAGAATATCTTCATGTTCATGCATATAATAGTAGAATAAAGTAGAGACCTTGCATAAAAATCCATGTTCATACTTTCAAATTTCCTTTCATGCATCATAAGTAGTAGATCTAGCATTTAGATGTTCATGTTATACTTGACATTCATGATCTCATGAAAATATTGTGTTTTAATGCATTAATACTCATAAAGGTTTTGTCTTGTATATATAAATATGGTAGTTGATAAATCTTTAAGTAGATAAGACAAGAAACTTGAAAAAGAAAAACTTTTGTTGAAATGTTCACATGAAAAATTCGTATGAATTCAAAACCATGCTTTAAAAACCCTTTTATCAACTCTAAAACTTGTGTTTTATATGAAAAATGAAGGGTATAGGTAATAGATATCATTAAGTGATGATTTTATAAGTTGGAATGAGATTTGATAAGAGGAATATGCAAAACAAAGAGTAGAAACAATATAGGAAATTTTGAGTTACTACTCAATTTAGGAAATTCGTAATTTTAGATTATTGCCATAAAAACACCTATTTTCCAAACTCAAAATGAAAATTTTATTTAATAAATAAAGTCCTTGAGGGATAGGTATAATAAAGCCTTAAATCTTAATGTATTAAACAAGTTTTTCCCAAATAAATCATTCAAAAACTAAAAATTCCAAAAATTCGGATTTTGAAATAAACCCTATTTGAAAACATGTTTACAAAGTATGAAATGGGGACTTTTATGTAGAAATGAAGGTCTTAAGTAATAAATATTATGAAGGCTCAATTCTAACAAAGATAACTAGAAATTCCTAAGAAATAATCCCAAAACACAAGTGAGTTATCAAAGTTAGGAAACTAGTTTTCTTAAAAGTAGTTATTCTTGAAGTCTTGCAAAATGAAGAGTTCTAAAATTTTCTTTTAGTAATCATCATCAAGATCATGCATACATTAAACTCATAACATGCCATTCATGATAGGAAATCATTAATATTGCATGTATAATTGATTTATAAAGTAGACACATTTCAAACATTGGCAAAACTATTTTCAGAATTGGAAAATCGTTATTGATCAGAACTGATCCTACTATTTTGTGACCCAAACATTTTCAAAACTTGAAAATAATATTAGAATTAGGTAGATATTTCGAAGTAGATAGAAATCGATATATAATTTGCGAAATTCAAAGTTAAAATGACCAAGTTATGGCCGTTTTAAGTTGGGACTTCCGCAAATGACGAGAATTACGAATTTACTAAGTTTTGATATATAGTTTGGATTAGTTAAGTGATGAAATACTTATCAGGGTATTTCTTTCTTTTTAGGTGATCCTGAAACCGACGATTCTCTACCATCGGATTATTATTACTAAAAGGTCGGTGATCTATGGCCGAATGAGTACCACTTCTGATTTCAATTACTGTATGTGGTTGTAATGATAGTTGCACTAGATATTTGGCAAAGATAAAATGGATATGCATGATGGGAATGAATGGGAATTATATATGGTTGTTGTTGATATGAGAAATTGAATTTAAGAATATCGAAGCCAGGTGATTAACCATTGCTTGTATAGATGAATTAGGATTGACTGTCTGCGATGATTGATTGATCACTTGAAGAATTGGTATAATTCAATATTCGACATTGAAAATAAATATGGACTCATTCATATCATAAATGGGGATGGAGCATTAGCATTGGTTGGTTGTCCGTGATCCTAAACGGTGAAAAGTTGGTTAATCATGATCCATAAACGATTAATGAGTTGGTTAATCGTGATCCACAAACGAATTTATCAGTTGGTTGACCATGAACCTAAATGGCATATTGAGTAGTACCACAGTATTCGTTAATCTGCTAACCCGGGATGGAGTGCGCAAGTCCATCCACATATGATTTTCGGCTGGTCATATGTTTGATGCATGTCACTTGTTTGATTAATCACTTGTTTGATTGATGTGTTATAATTGTGATCTTGGAAGTTCTCACTCACTAAGCTAGTGTAGCTTACGTCCCTACAGTTTTTATTTGTCGCAGCACGAATTCATATAGCTTAGACCGAGACAACCTACAACTCAGGTACAGGAGCTAGGCATTTTCTCTAGAAGTTGTATTAATATTTGTTTAGACTTTCGTAGGAAACCAAGAGACTCTGGATGACTGTAATAGATCTCTGATTAATATTCTTTTGTGGGGGAATGCCAATTAGATTTTGTAACTAATCATATATGTGTTTTGATTTATATTCTATTGCTAGTGAATGCCAAATTAAACTCCTTAACTCCATCGGTTCAAGTATTCTATTGTCGTAAAGGGACGCCATACATCTATACAAGACTTCCGAAGAACTAAGGTGGTAATTCGTGAGTCTTATATGGCATGTGACGGATTGTTACGTTTAGGGTACCCCTTGGAGCGTGAAAATAGGCATCATCAAGCCTGTGACACCGACCATAACTAGGCAAATCACGATTGTGAATGGTTGTTTTGCAAATAGGAAATTAAATCTAAGGGGATCACGACCTCATGTGCAACCATGATCGACAAGGTAATACTTACCATTGTTTTAGCATAGTTTAGAGCATTTGTTTCCTATTTTATTTGTTTGTTTTGTAGTTTTTTATATTTACCCTTGCATGACTTATGGGAGTATAAAAGGGTTGTTATGATTTGTTTAGCAACTTTATACTTGTTTTGCCCATATGAACATTGTGTTATCCTTTGTGACGAATTGACTTCTTAAACAAGATTAAGATTTTCTTTTCAAGATTGTTCTTTGTTGTTTCTTATCATCGTACATAATATTGATTGATTAAAACAACTAGTTTGATTCCATCTTTGGTCATCATATCTAAGGATTGATTGTCCATGTCCCTTTTAATTTCAATCTTCATAGATCATAAAAACTCAAAAAAAATAAAATAATATATATATATATATATAAACCCAAGATTGCAATAAAGCACTAGATCTGCAAATTACTCTGATTCTCCAATCCATATCATCTTAGTATCAAAACTTAAGGTTGTGGATTACGGTTCGAGGCTCCAGTATTGGATTCTTGCATGGTAAGTTCCATTATTTTGATCACTTGTGTTATAAGTTTCATTCTTTTTGAAGATGTCAGGAAAATGTGATGCTAAGAATGGAGATGACAAGTCTCTTAAGGTTAAGGATACTGTGGATATGGTTAAGTTCATGGATTTCATGAAAGATATGATGAGGGGCATGTAAACAATAATGCTACAACATAGTAAAACCCTAAGGGGTGTAGAATGAATTGTTAGAGAAAATCCTCAAACCCATAAGGCATAAGAACAAGAACATGTTAAGAAATTAGAGGATAATTCTAGAGTCCAATTACCTCATGGTGGTAGATGGCCACGGGAAGAGGTAGAGGGAATGTATGATGCCCATTGCATGTTTGTAGAGTTACAACTTATGAAGATGACTTTGACGATCACCATAATCAGAGTAAGCTAAGAGGACTACACAGTATAGAAACCGTAAAATCAAAAGTGCCATCCTTTGATGGTACCATAGGAGCGAATAAATATTTTGATTGGGAAAAACAAATTGAAAAGCTCTTTGACTATCATGATTGTGATGATATATAATGAGTTAAACTTGCTACGATTGAGTTTAATGACTATGCTTCACATTAGTGGAAGAATCTATTAGCTAGTAGGAGGAGGAATGGAGAGCGAGATGTTACTACATAGGCTGAGATGCATGATTTGTTGCACTGAAGGTTCGTTTTAACTACTATAGCCAAGATTTGTTGAAGAGGTTATGTACTTTGTGACAAGGAAATAAAAGCACAGCTAAGTATATTTAAGAGTTTGAGATCCTCCCTGTGTGTAGTCAAATCAAGGAAACGTTAAATCAATCAACTGCGAAGTTCCTTGTAGGTTTGAAATTTGAAATGTCTGACGTTGTTGAGCTCCAACGGATTAATACCTTAAAAGAAGTGATGTTGATGGTGGAGAAGATTGAAAGACAACGTAAATCTCACAAATCTTCAGGTAACTCTTCTAAACATGAAAGTAATAAAAAATCTTATTGGCATGATGATAAAAAGAAGTGTACCAGTGGTTATAAGAATGATGAGAAGAATGACTCTACCCTTGATAAACCTAATGATGAAAAGGCAAAGTTGGTTTCTAAATCAAGTTATTCTAGTAGTGTTGGAAAGAAGAGTAAGGATATTAAATGTTTCAAATGCTTAGGCCATGGACATATGACTGTTCAATGTCCAAATAAGTGAGTTGTTTATACCTATAGAGATTGTGTGAAAAGTGATGGTGAAGAGGAAATGAGTAATTATTCCGATTATGATTAGACATGTGAGGAATTGTTGGTACAACCATTAGTTAAAGCTGCTATACCTTCTAATGGGGTAGTGAGGTGGAGCTTGAGGATAACACCGGTTGTTGATCAAGAATAAATGGAGAACATATTCCATATCAACTTCTTAGTGAATGGAGCTATATGTGTGGCCAATATTGATTCTAGAAGTTGTACCAACGTTGTGGCAGCAACACTTGTAGAGAAGCTACAACTTCCCACCACTCCCTATCCATAATCATACTATTTGTATTGGCTCAATGACAAGGGCTGCTCAATTCATGTAACTAAGAAGGTATTAGTTCCTATTTCTTTGCTTAGTCATTACACTAATGAGGTACTTTGTGATGTAGTGCCTATGAATGTGTCTCATGTCTTATTAGGTTGTCCATGGTTGTTTGATTGGAATGTGAAGCATAATAGGAGAGACAATACTTATCCTGTGTTATTCAATGGTAAGAGGATTAAATTATATGAGTCCCGAGGTGGTGAGACAAACACATCGGGAATTGAATCCACCTAAGAAGGAGTTGTTGTTGTTGACACAACGGGTAGTTGAGAAGGAATTAGCCAATAGGCAACCAATGCACTTATTGTATATGAAACAAGCTTTGGATTTTGAAGGTGATATTTCTATCGGTTGAAGTTTGCCATTTATTGAATCAATTTTTTGATGTTTTTCTAGAAGAACTTCCCAAAAATATTACCTACTTAGAGGGGAATTGAGCATCAAATTAACTTGGTATCTAGAGCTACATTACTTAATCGGCGAGCTTATCGAATAAATCCCGAAGAGGCTAATGAGTTAAAGAAACAAGTGGATGAATTACTAGAGAAGGGTTTAGTACGAGAGAGCATGAGTCCATGTTCGATGCTGATAAACCAAATTTATTCATATTTTGTGAATGCCAAAATGAACCTTTATTGATCATTTTTATTAAGAATTTGGCACTTCAAAACATTAATGTATGCTTTCAGGTCTTTAAAGGAAATATTTTTCAAGGAAAGCAAAGACGGGTCAAAAATGCAAATTTTGGATTAAGAAGAACTCAAAATGACAAGATCAAGCCATGTTTTTCAACCATTACAAGGAGGAAGCAAAATTAAAGAATGAAAATCAAGCTTTTGAAAGACATTTGCAAGACATGACCTGTCTCAAACCATGTCAACCTGGAAATTGAACTTTGCAAAGGACATTTGTGAGACATGACCTGTCACTCGCCCTGTCGATTTAATAAAAAGTCATTCAATGAGAAAACGAGTTTTTAACTACAGTAACCTCCATTTTAAGACAAAAACGTTTATTTCGGTTATGGAAGGAGCGTTACTTGAAAGGCCAAAAGACTCATAACCTCCAAAACCTTTCATCTCTCCTCATCAAGAGCAATTAATTCCATTCAATTGAAGATGGTTATAAAAAGGAGATGGTGGAAGAGAAAAGAAAGAGACAAGATTTTGATAACGAGAGTTTTCAAAGGAGAAGGAAGTTCTGGAGATTCCAATAACAAATCAAGATCATCAAGGATTGAAGATCGGACACTTTTGAGCTATAATCTTTTCGGGTAGTATCATGAGTTCGAATTTCTATTTTGAATTTCATGTATTACTATTAATTACTATGAAGGAGTAGTTTTTCTACATCTGGGTTTTGTCGAATTTCATATTACCATGTGTTGAGACTTTGTTCTTAATGAATTATTGAAGTTCTTTTGTTCAATTGCATGTTTGTTAACCGTTCTTAAGTTTGTATGTCCGGAAATACAGATTTATGCATGAATTTCATTTAAGTTAATTGAAAGATTACTTTTATGAATTGATATATGCAATTGAAGAGATTTGTTTGTAATTCTAGACATAGAATAGCAAGAATCTTCTATTCTTAAGAGTTCATGTTATTAATTTAGGTTGCTATTGATTGAGGAGACATCCTAATCGATTAATCTAGGTTTAGATAAATTGTTAGATTCGAAAGAATTAATAATTTGCTCAATGAACTCTATAGCTTAAGAACTAATCTTAATTATCTAATATGGATTGTCAATGATTCACATGATAAATTGAAAGTAAGACAAAACCTGGATTATTAGACCTTAATTGAATCTTGTTTAATTATTGGAGCTGTGTTAATATTGTTCAAAGTAAATTAGATAAAATAGTAATCATCAAAATTGTCGGTTACATAGTAGAGAAACGGTAATACTAGTACTTGATATCCAGATCCTAGAGGACGACACCCGTATTAATTCTATTCTGCAATCGATAGGTACACTGCCTATTGCCTTTATAGTGAATTAAAAACGGGACTTTATAAATTTAAAACTACGCTTGAAGGCAAACCATCAGATGCCAGCTTTGTTAGTGCCTAAGAAGGATGATAATTGGAGGATGTGTGTGGATAGTAGAGCGATAAACTACATCACTGTGAAATACCAAATCCTATATTACACTTTGATGATATGTTGGACGAGTTGCATTGTTTTCCAAAATTGATTTGAAGAGGAAGTATCATCAAATAAAGATGAAGGATGGAGATAATAGAAGACAACTTTTAAAACCAAGCATGGCTTGTATGAATAGATGGCAATCCCTTTTGGCTTGTCCATTGCTCCTAGTACTTTCATGAGATTGATGAATTATGCATTAAGAGAGTTTTAAGGAAAGTTTGTGGTAGTTTATTTTGGTGATATCTTGGTATATAGTCTAGATTTGGAGAGTCATGTTATGCACTTGACTTCGATTTTTATGGTGTTGAGAAATGAGAAGTTGTATGTGAATTTGAAGAAGTATATTTTCTATCAACATGAGGTAGTATATTTAGGGTATTTAGTATCTAGAGAAAGCCTTTGTGTTGATGAAGAGAAGGTTAAAGCTATCACTGAGTGGCTTATCCCCACCGATGTTTGTTTGTACGTAGTTTTCATGGACTTGTTTTTTTTTTTTTTGTTTACAAGAGATCATTAAAGATTTTTGTACCATTACAGCACCATTAACGAAGTTAACAAAGAAAGGGGTTCCTTTTCAATGGAATCAAGCGGCCAATCGAAGATTTGAGTTGATTAAGAAGAGATTAACTTTAGCACCTTTGTTAGTGCTACTAGATTTTGACAAAGTTTTCGAGCTTGAATGTGATGCCTCCAATGTTGGATTTGGTGCGATTCTTATGCAAGAGAGTCATCTTATCACATATTTCAGTGAGAAGTTGGATGGGGCGACCTTTAATTATCCCATCTATGACAAAGAGTTGTATTCTTTAATTTGAACTCTTATAGTATGGCAGCATTACCTTTTACCTAAAGAGTTCATCTTATTTTTTCACCACGAATCTTTAAAATATTTGAGAGGTCAAAGTAAATTGTCTAAGAGGCATTCCAAATGGGTTGAGTTCCTAGAGACATTTGCATATATTATTAAGTATAAAAAGGGTAATATTAATGTAGTAACTAATGCATTGTCTAAAAAGCATACATTCTTGAATTTTATGCAGGTTAAATTGGTAGGGTTTGAGCAAATTAAGGGACAATATTCTGAGGATGGAGTGTTTGCACCCATTGTAGTAACTTGCGTACAAAGGAAGCTAATGAATGGCTATTATCTAGTTTATGGATTTTTGTTTTGTTAAGGAAAATTGTGTATTCCACATTGATCTATGGAAGAGATGCTTGTTAGAGAAGCCTATGATGGTGGATTTTTTGGACATTTTGGGAATCATTATATCCCTAATGCGTTGAAGGAGCATTTTTATTAGCCTAGTATGGCTAAAGATGTTCATAGAGTGATTGAGGGATGTTCTACATGTAAGAGGGCTAAAAGTCAAAGTGAATCGCAAGGCTTGTACATGCTCTACCTATTCCTACCAAACCGTCGGTTAATTTGAGTATGGACTTTGTCTTGGGAGTTTGTAAGACTTAAAGAGGGCATGATTCTATTATAATAGTTTTTGATCGATTTAACAAGATGGAACACTTCTTTCCATGTCATAAAACCGATAATGCAGTATATATTCCTAGTTTGTTTTTGCTAGAAGTGGTTAAGCTTCATGGCATTCGACAATCTATTGTTTTCGATAGAGACTTGAAGTTTTTGAGCTATTTTTGGGAGACCTTGTGGAGAAGGTTAGGTACGAAGTTGTTGTTTAGCATTACTTGCCACTCACAAATCGATGGTCAAACCAAGGTTGTGAATAGAATTTTAGGTTCTTTGCTACAATCTACTATTGGAAAGAATTTGAAGAAATGGGATTTATGTTTGCTTATTTTAGAGTTTGCTTATAATCGCTAGGTTTATAGTGTAACGGATAAGTCATCAATTGAAGCTGTTTATGGGTTTAATCATAATTCTCCATTGGATTTGCTTCTTCAATCTCCTATGGTTGAAGATAGTCAAAGTGGATTGGAACATTGATATGAATCCAAGGGGGTCAGAAATTCTTTCCTTCAAGAATTAGGGTTCTTCCTTCTTTTTATTAAGAAACAACTAGTTCACAAAAGAAAGACAAGATCTTTCTTTAAAACTCTGACAAGAAAGAAAGGATCTTTTTAGGATTTTTATAGATTAAAATGAACTAGGAAAACAAGAAAGATATAGATGAGATCGCTATTTGATAGGTGTCACGAATAACAAAAATCGAACTAGTTTTGTATTTAAATCATAGAACAATGTAACCCACGTTCTATAAATCACCCACGACATTAAAAGAATCAATAGATTCGATTAACAAAGTTTATCAGAATTCTAATCGTAGAATTGAATAAATTTCAGTAAATAAAAAGAATCACTCAACTCAATATTCTTAAACACCACAAAAACGGCATACACTCAATGTTTGAGTCAATATCCAATGTTTTTCTCAAAAACTTCATTGTCTAATAACCTAAGACCATAGGCCTTAAATAGACTATAACGAAAACCCCAAGAACAAGGAATTACATAAAAAACCTTAAAAAATAACCTAAACACGAAATAACTTAACGCTGGTGGAAAATAAACAAAAGCTGGTGGTGTTTGTTATAGTTTGGACATAGGTCGGCGGCTTAGCCGAAGTAGGTTGGCAGCGTTGGCCAAGTAGGTTGGTAGCCTAAGGCCAGCTTAGGAATCAAGGTAGACTAATTTACCCTCAACACAAGCAGCTCAGTTCTGTGTGATCCAAGACTGATCTTTTACTCCAATTTCGCATCAATCCCTCCTTTGTGCTTCACCTTACTAACTTTATTTCAATCTCGTGCAAGTCCATAAGTCAAATGATGTTGATTTGTTGTTAGGTGATTTTGTTGTTGTCGTGCATGCATCAAACATATTCATTAAATCCAACAACTTCATCAAAAGGTATATGATTGTTTGCAGATACAAAGTGATAGAGTGAAAGAAAAGAGAGATAAAGGAAGATGACAGGTCGGATTTGCACCCTAGTATGGGTTTGCCTTGGCAAAGATAGATTCTTAAGGTGTAGAAGTTAGAAATTGGCACCCCGGGTTGATAGACCATTCAAGATTGTTGAGCGGATCAATGATAACACTTAAAAAGTTGAGTTGCCACATAATTAGAGGAACTTCAACCATATTCAATGTGACGAACTTGTCACCATACACTTCGGATGAGTTTAATCAAGATTTGAGTGCAAATCTTCATGAGTTGTGGGAAAATGATAGGGATCATCACATAGACTAATAACTCGGGTCAGAGCTAAAGGCTTGTTGAACTTGGCTCAAAGGATTCTTGCGAATGATTCGAACGATGATGAATTAAGTGATAATAATATTAACATGTATGCTTGACAAAAATAAATGCACTTTGTGGTTTTTGAAATGAGAGTGTTAAAGACGATTTCAAGTGATTAGCCGAGATTGTAGAGATGGTGCTATAAATGAAATTAAAACTAATTAGGTAGAAGCGTCCGCCTCCTAAAGGGATGCTACATTAGAGATGTTAATGAGAATAAGTAAGGGAGGGATAGTACTTTTGTTGAAAAATGATAAGATCGTGTCCTTCACACTTTTACCTGCGACACATTAGTACTTCTAGTAGAAGATACCCAAATACCTATTAGGGCTTGAGGCTTTCAAGGCTCCAAGTTAGAAGGTAGCATTTTTTTATTTTCATCATGTGAAACCAGTTTCCCCAATTCCTTATTTACCTCCTTATTGTCATTTTCAAGCACATATGCACCTTTCCCTAGTTACATTCGTCTTCCATTGAAAACAAGTTCTCATCATATTAATGAAAAGAGTCAACAATTGATTCCTCATCACCCAGTCATACACCATTATTATCCTTCAATCCAGGAATTTTGTTGCTTAATCTCCTCATGTGGGTGGACTAATGGAAGAATTTACTGTTATGATTATCATCTTTTAGCCAACTAATTCTAGACTGCTATTTACAGTATGACTTCTCTCTTTTCCATGAGTGACCTAGCTAATTTATAAGTGTTATTTCCTCTCATTAGTCCATATGAGTCCCTTGCTTTTAAGCTACAAAGAGTTCATTTTGGATTATTTTAATTTCTATTACTATTCTTTTGCCATCCCTTTTATTAGACCATGTGAAGCTTGACCTTTGAAATCTAAGATCATTTAAGTTTTCATTTATGACCATAGAGTTAAACTATTCCATTAGCTTGGTGTAATGTAGATTACCTCCTTCTTTCTCATAATTTAAAAAGTATATCATTGAAGTTTCCAACACATAACCATAGAGCATTCATGCCTTCTTATATTATCTCCAAGTTCTTCCATAGAGCATACTGGTTCATTGGGTTTAGATTTGTACATATCCATGAGATATGGGCAAAGAGGGATCCATCTACTAAAGAAACAAAAGATCTAATATGGATCTTGTCAAAACATTGGAAAGTAAAATGAACATTGCCTATCCACCATAAAGACAAACAACCAGACAAACCCTTTGGAACCTCATTTCTTATGTTGGATAGCCTTTTCATTTTTTTTTTTTTTTTTCCTATCACCATGAAAAATACAATGCTTGGATTATATTTGTGAATTAGGTCCCTTAGGTGTTGAACTATCAAGTTGTGTCCTAAATCTTGATAATTCTAATTGATAAGATATATTGCATCCCTATGCCCATCCCCCACTCTCTCACACATACACACAAGACCATTTGTATAATTATGCTAGAAGATGATTGATATAAACAGTAAAGTGCTAGAACAATCTTCACCTTGTTGTGCATCAAGAGCCCTTTTGTTGGCTTGGGGCCATGACTTTTTTAGTTTTCTTCCTCTCTTAACAAGAGATTTTCTTCTTAGGGAATACTTAATATCATAGCTACCATCAAACTTTTGACTTCTTAAAGTAGTTTGAAGGTGTATCATTTGAATGTCTTTTTAATGGTCAAGGTTTTTAGTGTTGAAATAAGGTGAGATAAAGAAGGAAGAAGTAGTGCTTAAGGGTTTGATGCTGGGGGTTGATGAGTTAAGAAACTCTATAAGGTAGCAATTTCTAATATTTGTGGTGGAAAGTGAAGATAGTGTATGAGCTGTACGTAATGGGGGCAGTGGGAAGTTTGTTTGGGTTATATAGTTTAAAGTGTTTGGTTTAATAGGGGATGGGTTTGATTTTATAAGACTGGTTGTTTTTAGCTCCTCTTACATTAGGGTTAAGTTGGAAATGTTTTGTGAAGATGTTGGTGTTTCAAAGGGTAATGAAGGAGGATGTTTACTTGTGTTCCTTGAGAGAAAGGGTGGGGGGTGGAGGGGTATATGTCTATGACGGCCCTTTATAGGAGGATTACGAGCTAAAGGAGTATCACTTGGCCTGTACATTGAGTTTCAAGAGAAATAGTGGGAAGGTTGGTTCGAGAAAACTTGCTAAAAGATGTATCCATGGAGCAAGAGTGAGCTAATAATGTGTTACTCAGGGATCCATTCCCCTCTAAGTAAGGTTTAATTGATGGAGGTCTTAATTAATCTATAATTCTAATCATCAACTTCAATTTCGCGTCCCATAGTTAAATGGCCACAAAAGCACATTTGAAGAAATGTCTAGGAGCTTCTCATATTTGGAGCTGACAAAGTACTTATTAGTTTGATTCCTACTAGCTTAGATTCATTCTATACTAATTAACTCACATCCTAAGAAAGCCTCTTACGGCCTCTACTTTAGATAAACTTGCTCACATTTAAGAGTTCACCAACTGATGCTGCAACTCTCATAGCATTGCTATCTATTATTCGATTAAGCTTTAGCTTATGTATTTGTACCCACAATGGATACTTGTCTAAAAGGACATGGTGTGACTCCTAGGGATTTAACCCAAATTCACCCATAAAGCCCATTATCTATCCTTAATCACCTTTATCTTTTCACCAAAGGTACATACATACAAAATTGGATTCGTATGATTTGTTTATGAGTAAATATGTATGCGTCTCATTTGTATCTATTTCTTAACAAATAATCTAATTCAAACAGACACCAAATCGACGCCAAATTGATGGCGTACCAACAAACCAAACATACCCTTAAGATAATAATTGCTTTGTGTTCTACCTTATTAAAGATTACCATACACACCATCATTGCTCTTTGGGCCAAAAGTTTAGGTTATTATGTATCCAACTCAATAATAGGTAGGAAACCTTTTTGGAAAGTGGTGGCATTTCCATGGGTAAAATGTATAGGTACAACTATACTAGAAACTAGACATGAAGCGAACAATTTCAGCAAGGATCAACAATGGAAAATATATATTGTTATCCCACATGAAGGTTAGCATCATAAAGGCAAACCCCTTAGTGATAAACAAAAACTAGAATAAGCTTGCCAAAACAAATTTAGTAGGACAAACTAATATAAGCAAAATCACAAGAGGAATAGGAAAGACCAATAAGGTCTAGTGAACTTTTTCCTAAAAGGCCAAAGTGCATTCCAAATCTTTGCTCCAAATCATGATGATTTGGATTAGTTAACCTATCAATATTCATCATGTGTGAAAGCATTTTGAACTAAATTAAAAATAGTTATAAAATGTTTTATTGGATATTAAAATTTTAAGGTTTAGATACTAAATTTGATATTTTCCTCAAAATTAAAGTACAAAAAATAAAATACGATCAAAACTACAATGCAATCACCAAAATATGAGATGAAAAATATCTAATGTTTGTTAACTTCGCTATCGGCAAAAACACCAATATAAAAAAGATGCACTAAATAATTTAAAAAAAAAGAAAAGAAAAGAAAAGACTTAAAACATTATAATGTCAAATTTGAAAAATACACATTTTTTATACCCTCTTCCATTCTAAATTTAAAAAAAAAAAAAGAAAGAAAGAAAAACAAAAGTATACATAAATATTTAAGAAAATCTTAAAGAAAGTTAAAAAAAGGCTACTTCTAAAATTTAGACAGTTATATAGAACCGCGGCAAAAAAAGGAAAAAAAAAAAAAAGAAAAAAGACTTATATAGAACGTGATGTTGAGGCCTCCTTTTCACCGATCCATATTGTCAATTATTTAGGGCCTACTAGACGACATTCACCCTATATATCATCAATTGGAATCTGTTATGAGCAAATGAATCATAAATTTAAAGTATTAAAGTATTCGTTTTTTTTGCCCCCCATAAGTATTAAAGTATTGCATTGAACCAAGCTTGTAACTATAGAATATTTGGCTTGCAGAAGTTCAAGTTAGCTTGGACCAAATTAAAAAGCTTCAGTATTAGAGGAATTTAAACTTCAGTTAGCGGGGAAAAGGAAATTAATATATACTGTAAAAAAATTATAAAAGTATCACTAGAATGAAAATAATTCTAAAGTTAGACAAATTGATCTCGTCTTTTAATACAACAACCTCGTGTCTTAAACAGACGGGAATAGAATAAACTATCTTTTCAAGAGATGAGATAGCTGTAAAAGTACAATCTTATCTTTTGAAAAGATCAGGTCAACTATTTACAACCTTGTTTTTTTAAGAGACAAATTTAGGTAACCTATTTCTAAAATTTTTTTTCACCTTGCATGATTGCGCAATATTTTTTTTTTTTAAGTTTGCATTTTTCTCCTTAATCCCAGTTAGCGTATAGTACTACTTAAATAAATAAACAAATGAATAAAGAAAGGTTCAACTGGACTCAAGCTAAAACTCAAAATCCTTGATCCAACTTGAGAGCTATACCATCTAGACTCAAAACTTAATTACATACTACCTGCAGTCATCGAGATGAAATTTCTTTTTCTTTCTTTTTTTTTTTTCCTTTTTCTTTTCTACTTAAATTTTGACTGTTAAAGAAGATTGTTTGCCTCAAGATGCTTCTGCAGAAAATACGAATGTGCACAGATATTGATATTATTGGTTTCCAGAATTAATCGATATATACATGAAAATGAAGTTTGTAGACCCACGGCGACAAAGGAAGAGTAGAATTTACAAAAAGAAAAGGAAAAAAAAAAAAAAAAAAGCAAACCAGAAAGTATACACAAACATTTATATAGAATACATCATCTTTTTCTTTTCCATGAAAATCAGAAAACTACACAAAAATCTTTAAATAGCGCACTTCACAGGTGAGGTGAGAGGAAAAATGTCAGAACAGCTGACGCCTCCGTTAACCAGCCAACTAATCACGTTGCCACCATCGCATCATGTAACAACTCCAAACTAAGTCAGAAGTCCAACCTGGCCGGCAAAACATGCTCCACACGTGAGCAAATCCTGCATCCACAGTTCCAACTGTAGCAAAGCAGTACACTTCTTTTACCAAACCATGTCAAGTATGGATGCAACACGAGCACAAGGAAAGGAAGTGAGAACAATTGTAGCAAATTAATCACATTTCTTCAGCTGCTAATGGCACTTGAGCCATCTCCTACTGATACTGCATAGACAAACCAACAGTCGTATCAACAATGTTCATCACTTAGCTTTACATTTCAATCAGTCTTCCACATCTTTCTTTGAAAGATAATAACTGCATTTCAAACTTGACATCACAGCCTTCTGATTAAAAGATTCACATCCATAACTGCTTCCTCAAAGAGAATGTACCCGGTAAGTAGTATAAAAGGCCATTAGGACGACAGTAATCTAACAAAGAACCATAACAAGGGGCCCCCATGGCGGAAGGAGGAGGGAAGAAATCCATTCTCTCTCACTCGCAGCAGAAGATGCAATTTACCTTTGTTAAAAATTAGCAGGAATGTCAATATCTGTATCGGATGGATTAGCAAAGTCAACCAGAGCTTCCTGCAGATATAAAACCTATAAGAAATAAGAAATATCACGGGCCCAGGGAAATGGAACGTCATAAATATTGACAAAGCACTCTGCAGTTAGTGACTACAGAACTCAATGGGCCATAGCATCTTGACGATCGGTAGCCCTTGTAAAAGGCCATAGCATCTCTTACTAAACTGAAGGGGAACACCCAAATATATCACCCAGAAGAAGGAACCAATAAGCTCGTGCAAACAAACTTTAAGGTTGATATAGATTTGGTGAAGTCAGATATCTATCAATCACCACATATTTTCTATATCACTGCCTAAGAACTGTCCTTTAACATATAAGATTATATTCATGTCATTTTAATGTTGTTAATATAAACAACAATACTTATGTAGAGTTAAGTATTAGATTATATATCCCGTCATATTAGATTCACTATATTTCATAAGAATATCTTCTGACTCTTCATTTAATCGGTTCCATACAAATGTATTTTGGCTCAATTATGTATTCAAATGCAAGGGGGAGTAATGTCTAAAATTTGAGGTCAAATAAATTCTGCACGCAAATGAAAGCCAAAACTGTTACCCGATTTCTGTCTTTTGATAGATAAATCTCAATGGTGCCAATTGTTGGACAAACTATTGCGCTAATCCTGGCAGCCTTCTATGAAAATGATTTTATCTGCATCTAATTGACAATGGGACCTCCCCAATTTTGTTTATCCACCTTTTTCGAATGAGATAAAATAAGACATTGCTTCTCCGGAATTATATGAGGAATCTAGATGGAGTTGATCATGACCACTTGAGTGACCTCTAAAGAAAGAAAGCACATATCGCAAACTAGAGGTATTTCTTTCTTTTTCAACTTCAGAATTTTATCCATCCCCCACAGGTCGTTCTTAACTTCATATTGTGATTAAGCAATTCTAGCTCAGAGTATCATCAAGCTAATTATTGTCTGAACGCCAAAGAACAGCAGAGGGAAAATAATATAGAAATGAATAAGTCATATTATACCTGCTCATCATCATTTGCTGAAGAATTAACTATCACCAATGGAGTCGTGCCTGTCAAGTCTTCCATGGTTTGGCAGTAATTCTGCAAAATAAAAAGCCCCGGTAATCATGTGAACTCACATTTTGCAATAAAAAAACATGACTGGTCACTATGACTAAAAACAAATTCTTAACCAGCATTTTTAGGCTACTTGAAGGACTTGGATGTCTAAAGAAAGAATATAAGATAAGAAAGGAAAATGGGAGGAAGGGTGGCAAAATGATGAGAAGCTTAACTGTTCAAGCCCAAACAGATTCATGGGGGAGCTCCCACCCTCGCCCCTTACAAGAATGATTGAAGACACTTATGGAATATTTGGTATACCGGAATGAATATGAAATGGATTTTCTTTCCTATGTCTGGAAGCATTTCCAGAAACCATGAGTCACGATTCTAACTTTAAAGGAGGAATCATCTCTGCCATTCTATTTCATTCCATGCATTATACATAAGAATGGATTTATCATTATGTTACTCATTCCATTGCTTTTATTCCAATCCATTCCATTTCTTTCTTTCCAATTCATTCAATTCCACACAATTCATAGGTACCAAACATGACATTAAAGACTTCCTTTTTAGGGTGAGATAAATAGGCAAGAGATGACAAATTTCAAGGTTTAAGCAACACACACAGCAAACATCTGTTTTATAGCCATGGCTTATATTACAATCACATATTTACAATCTTTCAATACAATTACCAATGTACTACAAAAGACATAATTAAACAAGAAGAGCTGGTAAAAATTAGAGATGGCAGACACCAAACCATATGCCCACATTTTGACGTTTATGCTTTGGCATGCACGCTAAAGAAATCCCATTGACAGTCTAAATAACATGATAATTCACATTATATAATATTGTTTCCTGTCCATCACAATGGTTCCTTATTCAACTAACGGACTCATGTTTTTAGAATATATGCAACCTTTGACTCGCGATAATGCCCATAGATAATATACACACGTCATTGCTACCAAAATATTTTCCATTTTTATTATCAAGCAATAAGCAAAAGAAACTACTTATCTTTTAGAAAATTATTTTTCCACGAATCTCGTTTCCCGTTGATTCCTGATATACATTGGTATTTAATCGATTATTTGATGCTGCTGAATGCTGATCAGTCTTTCTCAGGTCTTCTATAAATACTTGTAACACCTTGTATTTCCAAGATACGCAAATATCAACCAGAACAATGTGCATAGTGTAATTGAAATCTTTCTAACCACCACACTGCTATGATGTATGAATGCAAACAAAGAAGGCAAAACACATTCTAACTGGAGATCAGCAAATTTCTACTTTGGTCATATCATTAAGAAATAGGAATAGAAAACCTTGGGATGGTTTTAGTGACATGAGAAGCCCTATCTTAATCGCAAAAATGACTGCACATGAAAATTACACGAGAGGTAACACACAATTAATTACAGCTTTAGATAGAAAATGAAATGTTTTAATAGTGCAAAGAGAAGATGAACATTAGTCAAAGTGGTGCCAAAAAAGGATGTCCATTAATGCCACTGATGTGGCATGTTAACTACCAAAATGGATGTTGATGTGATGTGTGCCACAGACTATAACAGCACCTAGCAATATTCTCCATTTATTTACATTGTTTTTTATCTTATTCAACTCATCTTTAGTAAATATTCACAATAACTGAACCTATGAAAGTGTTTACAATACAAATTGATATTGGCTTTAAAATATCTGGTTTTTAGGCCTCTTTTTTTTAAAAAAAAAAAAAAACTTCTTAACAAAAAATAATTCTCCATTAAAAATGTTTTCTTTTAAATGACAGTTTTGATGTTTTGTTGGGTTCATAAAATGTGCTGAAAAGGTGTATCATCAGCATACCGCCTTAAACATATCATGCAAATCTCCTTCCCCTACCCAATCAATAGGAAATAATAATTAATTAATTAAAGGTTTAATTATAAAATCCTTACATGTGTTTTGCCTATTTACAAATATATTACCCGTGTTAATTTTTTTAACAAATAGGTGACCTGAGTTTAAAACCAAAGTATCATATTATTTAATAATTTTTAAGAACAACTGCAATATTTTATTATTCTTAAAAAATTAATTTTACATTTTTTAATTTTTTTGGATTGTTAAAATAATTTTTAATATTTATTTAATTTTAATAAATTAAATTTTTAAGACCAATAAGACACTAACACATATCCCTCCAATATTATTTTATAATATCAATGCTTTTATATAAAACTTAGGTCACTTATTTGTGAAAATATATAATACAGGTTATGTATTTGTAAATAGATCAAAACACAAATAAGGTTTTTGTAATAAATCGTTAATGAAATAAAAAAACCTATGCCTATTAATGTTAGAAATGACAGATTATAAGTCAATTTCACCAAAAGTCAAACAAAAATCATTTCCCAAAAGTTAGAACACTAGTGAAAGCTAATCTAGACGATGACTTTCTACTTTGAAAAGCATAAATTGTTCTCCTGAAAAATGCTAGGATTCCATTAATAGAAAAATGTTTTCCTTTGCAAAAGAATATGTTTTCCTCTTAAAAGTTGATTTCAGCCTAACAAACGAAAGAAAATGGGAAAATTGCTTCTTTTAAAAATATTTTTCAGAAAACAAACAAGGCCTTAAAATCAAATGCATTAGCTTAATAACCAAGTTTTCCCTTCAATGCTGAGAATTTTGCAGATTTTTTGTTTAAAAGTATATTACTCCAAGTTAATATGAAAAACAACATCTCACCGATCACTCATACTATGATAACAAGGGAAAAAGGCAGAAGAATGGAATTATAAAACAGAGAGAGAAGAAGAGAATTGTGGAAAACATCACAGCAATGACAAGACATGAACAGGAAAAAAATGGCACAAATTTGGAAGGTGACCTTTCCTCAATACCATTATACACAACTAAAAACAAGAAAAAATTTTAGCTTGAGGATTGAATTTCACACACTATATCCATAACAACTAATTACATCATTGTCAAAGCACAAGCAATCATGTCCTCAAGCTATAGAAGGGTAATTTACTGTGGCATCATAAGTAAATATAAGATGGGTTAATGTCACAAATGGTACATGAATTTTAATAAAATATATAATTGGGTACTCGAAGCTTGAAATTGATCAATTTAATACCTAAACTTTGAAATTGATCAATTTAATACCTAAATTTTGAAATTGACAAATTTAGTACTTGAAAGAACTTTTTATACACATTAACAATACATTTATCAAGTTCTTTAAGGTACTAAATTTGTCAATTTCAAATTTTTTAAGTTATCAAATTGATCAATTTCAAAGTTCAAGTACTAAATTAACCATTTTCAAAATTTAAGTACTTAATTGCATATTTTATCAAGTTCAGGTACCATTTTGTGACATTATCCCATAAAAGATACAGCTATCCAGTGTCAATAAGTGAGAAAAGAAAGTTGGCTTGTATACTTTGGCTAAATTTGCAATATGAGTACCTCCATAAGGAGTAATTGCAATTAAAGGCTACATTGTTTCAAAATGAAGGAATGCAATCGAGTTTAAATAACGAGAAGTCTCTTAAAATAGTTGATTTTCCTGACTCCAACTCAGAAGGAAATAAAAATAAAGAATTATAGAATCTTACCTCCTCACAGGAATCTATAGCAGGAGCAGCCAAGTTGTTGATTTGAACATTCGAAGGATCACCTGAACTTCCCTGCAAGCACCATTTTATAGTGTAAACTGTAGAATAACCCACACATCAGATTTAAAGGGCAGAAGCAACGTGATAATTACATGCTCAATTATCTTGCGGCACAAATTTTGCCCTTGGGAAATAGGAGGCTTTACATCAGCTGTGGCACCCTACAGGTTCAGTCATTCCATAAATCCATTAGCTTGCAGAGTGCAAACAATAAAATGTTAAAGCAGTAGAATTTCACAGACAGCAGTAAACTCCACTCCGAGTAAGGACCTTCATCCTGCCCCCAATTAAAAAATAATAATAAAAAAAGAGTATCAAGTAAAATTAATAAAACCAAAATGCTGCAGGATCCTCAAAACAACCAGGACAATTAGATTCTCTCTTCATCATACCGGTTCGACATGATCCAATGGAAGATTTCTCCCTCCCTTACTGAGATCTCTTAATGTTCCCTGCATGCAGATGAAAAGAGACATAAGAAAGGCTCTAACTGCAGTGGGGAACCAGAAGTTGCGCTTCTGTCACAACAATGTTATTTTGATTATAACTTACACTTGATTACAAAAAACAACAAACGGATATAAAATAATTCAGCATAGATAAAGCATATACCTTATAAAATTGAAAAAAAAAATATACATACATATATATAAATGAATGAGACATAAAACACATGCCAGACATTATCAACAGGATTATGTCAATTCTGATTCTATTGGTGGTAATATACCCATATATCATTAATAATGTAATATTACAAGGAATATGGTAGTTCAAATCAGAACCGACCTAAAGGAAGAAACAATTCAGGTATAATTAATCCACAATTAGAATGGGGAGAGTGATGGACATGAAGTAATAGCAAATAGCTTTGTAAGATTTCCAAGCTGTGGTTTTCAAAAAATTTGTCAACTAAATGCAACATCAAAAGCCTGAAACAAAGATACAATAGCATCAACAAAGCTGTTGGAAAAGGGAGGTGAGTTATCAATAACCATTAAGAGCTTCTACAGTCCTATTGATGAGATCGTCCAATCAACCATCTAACCGTTAAAATAAAGATAGTTATTAGAATATTAACAATTTCAATGACTCAAACATGGTTGGATATGATGTGAGCAGTCAGACAGTGACGAGACCAGTCCCGTCAAAATTAATGATGGGACCATAGAATTTCCCATAATCATATTCGAAAAGACAAAATCATTCAAAGCAGCAAGAATGAAGATGAAATGACAACCGAGCTTGAATGGCTTTTCATAGAGATGATCAAGAAAACAGTGCATCACACCTTATTGGCCCACATCAACCCACAGGCATTACATAAAGTCCTAGGTCCAGCAGGTCCACGGCGCATTGCAGGAGTAGCATTTTCACTAACACCACAATGCTGACATCTCCGGATACTGAAAATGAATTGAGGATAGCAATCAAGCAAGGATAGAGAAATATCATCCACAATGAAACTGACTGACGCCAAATAATGCCAATAGCAGAAATACCATGGTAGTCCACAGACAAAAGACTCACACGATTTCTGGGTTTGAAGTGCCATCCTGAGGATAGTTCAGAGGAGAATCCATGCTGGAGGCACCTGAACTTTCTTTCAGTGATGCAAATTGGCCATTCCTCCGATGCATTCTGGTTGGATGTCAAGAGTCGGCTAAGTGTTTGTAACTTAATGAGAAATAGTGTGTGTATGTGTATGTATATATATTTCATTGGTATAGATTATAAATATTTATATACATGATGGAATATGAAAAAAGGAAAGAAAATAACTCTATTTAATTTACATTCCTATTTCTTAACACTATCCCATAAGTTGGAGCATTGATGTTAATCATACCCAACTTGTTACAAAAATAATTATTCTGAGTCTCATTTAGAGATTTGGTATTAAGACCTCCTGATTATTCTCTACTTTTCATGTATCCTGTAAGGATCAAGTTTTGCTGCATCTTTTTACAAACAAAATGCCAATCAATCTCAATATGTTTAGTTGTTCACGAAATACTAAATTTAATGCAATATGATGAGCAACTTCTTATCACATCACAACTTAGCTAGCATCGGAACTTAAACCCAATTTCAATCAATATATGGTATATTTAAGTTATTCCACATGTAAGCTGAGTCATAACTCGATATTTTGATTCCCTACTAGATCTAATATCTCCACTAGACCTAGATTTAGCATACTGCTTCTTGCTTTTCCATGAAACAAAACTCTCTCCAAAGAAAACACGGTAACTAGTAATAGATTTTTGGTCTTCCTTGAATCTAGCCCAATTTGCTCTTGAAAAATAATCTATATGTGAATAGAGATGGTTTTTGTACAGTATACCTCGCTCAAAAACACCCTTTAAATAACATAAGATCTGTTCCAAAGCACCCTAATAATGAACTATAGGCTAAGATATAAATTGGCTCACCCTAGTAATGAACTATAGGTGAAGATATAAATTGGCTCACCACACTAACAAAACAAGTAAAATTAAGATGAGTTATTGTAATATAATTCAATTTCCTTACATTCTACAATTGCTTCTAATGTTGTTATCTTGTTAGTTAGACACAAAAACCCAGTCAAAAAGGTGGTAACAAAACCGAAGTTCAAATACAGGAATTGTCTGCTATCATTGGCATGAACAAGGCCACACTAAATGTACTTGCCAAAAATTACAGAACAAGAATAACTAGAAGTCTTCTTCGGCTTATATTGCAGCTACATTTAGTTCAACATCTTCTGAGAATATGGTGGCAATTTCTATAGATGAATATGCCAAATTTAGTCAATACCAAGAAGAAATAAGAATTTACCTCGCTCAATCACAAATAAGTTAGATAACCCAAAACCATGTCTTCTTGGCTCCTCTTCATAGTGGACCATTAATTATGATGCCTCAGATCATATGAAAAGTAATCCTGGTCTCCTTTCCAATTTAAGGCTTTCCACAACTTCTTCTAATGTTACTTTAGCTGATAGCTCACCTCATCTATTAGTGGGACTAGCACTACTAATCCCACCTCATCTCTCTTTACCTTGTGTATGTGCCTCCGAGGATTTTCCTTCAATTTAATATCCGTTAGTAAACTTACTCTAAACTGTTTTATTTTGATCTAATCTAGGATCTTATAACGAAAAAGATTATTGGTAGCAAATAAGAAATAGTCGTTCTTTACATTCTAGATACCGAGGTGTCCAAATCCATTGCCATTGCTAGCTCTGAAATTTTAACACCATTTGACATCCATTGTTGATTTGGATATCCATATCTAGCTCTATTGAAGAAATTATGTCCACACTTTCAGAATTTGTCTTCACTAAATTTTGAGTCACGTCAGTTTGTTAAGCAGCACCATCTATGCTCAGTACCTAGAGTCAATAAAAGAGCAAGTTGGCTTTCTGAATCAGTCCATTGTTTGGGGTCAACATTCTATTGTATCTGAAACTAGGTTTTGATAATTTGTCACTTTTGTTGATGACTTTTCTCGTGCAGCTTAGATTTGATTTATGATTGTTGATGGCTTTTCTTGTATAGCTTAGAGTGTCAACTCTAGCAAAACTATTATATGATAACAAAGCTGCTCTTTATATCGCGTCTAGTCTAGTGTTTCATGAACAAACAAAGCAAACAGCGATTGATTGCTATTTCATTCATGATAAGTTACTGCAGAAGTTGATCAAAACTGGGCATGTCAAAATTGGGGAGCAACTAAGACATTTTCACAAAGGCTATCAATGGCATTCAAGTTAATTACATAAGTAACGAATTGGGCATGATAAAAATCTATACTCCGACTTAAAGGCGAGTGTTATGGAATCTATATAATTAAGATCTATAAAATCAATTAGGGAATCAGTTAGAGCTAGAATTATCTGATTTCCTTTACTAAAATCTTCCTATTTTAATAATCAAACCTGTATATAAAGGATGCATATTCTTGAATATCAATCAAACAAGCATTAAATTTCTCTCCTCAATTATCAATGCCCATATCAATCGAAACACTAAGTAGGTACTTTGAAGTGTAAATAGACCAAAAAAGGATCTATAATGCTTAAACCTTTTACAATTATCAAAACTGTCCAAGAAAAAACTTAGAAGTTTGGCTATCAAGTACTGATCAAATCTTACAATTATAGAGCTGATAAAAAACGCACCCAGTGGTTATACATTAAGGGACTTTACTTGTTTTAATGAATGTAACGGATATTACAAGCAGCATCAAGCTCAAGTAGGAAAGAGATATTCAGGAATCGTTCAGAAGTGTAAAAGAATGAGTACAGTGTAAAGATTTTACAGCACAAAGGAATGGGTGTAGGAACCATGGAGACAGGTCAAACCAGCAACTGCCCTTAGCCCCCAACACTGACTACAAATTTGAAGGATCGATGCACGATGGTTTCACCAATAGCTCTGTTTCAATCTATATTTATTTTATACTAATTCAGCTTTTTTTTTTTTAATTTAGTTATTTTAGAGAGTTGAGTTCAATCTAAGTCTACTTTATTTTTATACTAATATTTAAGAAGTTCTCTATTTTGTCATGTCATTAGTTGGTGAGTCTATACGTAGGCTAACTATTCTTTATCCAACAGTTAAGTTTAGTTGTTCCTTATTTTCAATTCAACACCTATAATGGTTTTATAATTCATGGTTTATATTGAATTATAAATCGAATTACAACCTAGCTCATCTTTAATATTGGCACCCTCTATCGAAAATTAATTACGTCTATATCCCTAATTTTCCACTATCCTTTTTTTTTTTTTTTGGTTGGATATTTTCCACTATTCTTATTACATCTAAAAACCCAAAAAAATAAAATAAAATTTCATATTAAATCGGTGACTCCATGGAGAAGGCATCAAATTAATATCACAGCAAGGTTTCACACTTCGTGGTAACTTCAACAATCTATTCTTATTTCAACTTCCCAAATTTGGGCATTGTTGGTGATTGTGAGTAGCTGCTTGATTGAGATCGTTTATCAGGGTTCAGTAATATTATTGATTTGATCTGTTGTTGTGAGTAATAAAATGGCAGATTGAGAAGCAATGCAAAAGACAGATGATATTAACTATCTTCTTAAGAAAATTATGTATAGGATGGAAATTAAGCCTTCTAAAATTCATAAGTCAGCTAAAAAGTCAATTAGGAATCTTAATAAAGTTAAAGAGGCTAGAGTTGAACCAAAAAGGATCATTTCCAATATTAAGAAGGTTGAGAGGAAGATTGTTTGTGAATAGATTGAGAGAAAAATTGTTAAGAGAAAAGGTTGAAATGACTGAAAAGGTGATTGCGGCGATTGAAGTAAAGGTTGTTTACTCAAATCTTATATTTGTCAAGAATGCGATGCCAAAGAAAAATAAATAAATAAATAATAAAATAAATATAAGTGTGTATATATATATATATAACCTTTTTACAAAATTAAAAACCTAATAAATCTCTATAAAGTTTGACTTATGTACCCATTAGTTTATTCACTTTTACAAACATACCAATTAAAATTTCCTTTTCCAATACATTAAATATATTTTTAAAACCTTTTTTTCCTTAAATGTATAAGAATTTTCACTTTTAATTCTCATATCCTTGTCAGCACCTTCATCATAATCATGAATATAGATATAGTTCAAACAAAAAACACATATGCATCGGATGCAAAGACAATCTAAAGAAGCACATACAGATACTTTTTCCATTACATGGTGCTTGATTTGCTGAAATAAAATTGTTATTCTACTTTTATTTTTGCGAAATAGTTATTCATTTATTTGCTTTGTAAAATATTCTTACATATAAAATGTATATTCCATAAAGACAGAATATATAAAGAATTCTTATTCCTCTACTTCATCAGAAAAAATGTTATTCCTCATAGAATGCAATTTTTTACCCTCTCAAAATACCCCCTCAATCAGAACCAAATAACATCAAGGAATAGGTATTTCTTTCTGACATTATCCTATTTCAACAAACCAAACATAACATTAAAGGGTAGACTTGAAAGCACTATATATAGAGAGAGAGATATAAGAGGAGGGGAGGGGGTTGTTTCAAATGCGAAAGGCTTGGCTAACCTTTCAGCTACCTCCTTTCTAACGATGTATCTAATCTTCTTGTCGAAACATCTTTCCTTTCTCTTTTCCCTGAACCTAACCAAAGAGGCTATTCTTCGTGAAAGATTTGACCTCTTTAGGGTGTCATTCATGGCCTAAAGAAAGAATTCAGTAACATGTTAACATTATAAATTGATAATTCTTTCCTTAAAAAAAAAAAAAAAAAAAAAAAAAAAAGGAGAAAAGATTAAAATTACCCTGTTGTCCTGGGAATATGGTACTTCAATTGTTGGAACAGCTGTTGGTACATCACACTCTCCAAGAAGCAAGAGCACGGCTTGCACCTATTATAAAATGGAAAAGTCTAAAGGAAAGACAAAGGAAGTAGCTTGTTTGGCTATATGGTGACCTACCTTACAAGGAATTTTGAAATTCTAATGCACTCATTATGCACTTCACGAGATGAAAAAAATTGGATTGGAAACAATAAATTTTGTTATTAAATATTCTTATGAAGTGCTCAAGAGGAACCTGTCAGTACAATTGTTAAGATAAAATCTTCTGAAAAGAACCATAAAATTAGCTTTGCTTGAAATAGAGCTATAATTGGACTTCATGGTTCATATTGACATATGAGAAACTCACAAAATGACTCAAGTGAGAACAGAAGCACATTACTTTAGAATAGTGCAACACTTGTTATCCTTAAATCATCCAAAAATTTCATAAGATGTACAGAAAGTCATAACTGCAAAATGTGTTCAAGTAAACCGATTATAAAAACACACACACCCCCACAGATAGAGTTGTAATCACCATGAAGTACAAATTATTTTCATGCAGAAGTTGAACCAAACAAGTGCATCTACAGCATTAATGTAGGACGAGTGCTTTCTTCTCTCAAGAATGCTCAATTATCCCCGGACAGCTAAGCACTAATCGCTTGCTAATTTGATAATATGATGTACCTTTTCCTTCGGTAAATTATAAGGCACCTCCTATATTACTAAACAAGCTATTTGGGAGTACTTAAATATAAGTTAAAAATATAAAAACGTGCTATTCAATAACATGCAATATAATATATAATTAGTTATATATTTGAATTAAGAGATTTGGGTTAATAGCAGAAGCATACCAGTGATTCTCTTGATAGCCACATTTACAGGAAAGATAGCATGTATAATCATATTGCATACATTACATACAAGCTAGAACAAGAAAAGAAAAGGTTTGAACCAGGAATTTTATAATCATATCATGTGTAAATCTTTGTTCTGAACAAACACACCGAGCATGCCTGTGTCTCTTGTATGGATTAACGAAAATATTTTCAATAACAATCAAAACAAAAAAATTATATATCTATATATACTCAAGCGTCGCTCATGTGTGTGAAAAAATAATTGTGGGAATTTTCAATAAAAATAATAAGAGCAATTTATTCCAATTGTTCTAGAGAACTTTGTGTTTTTCTCATAAATGAAAGTTATATGCTAAACATTATAGTTTTTGGGATCTCAAATTGAAGAGAGGAAAATTTGGAAAATTCAGTTGCTATGCCCATATATGTTAAATTATCTTTGCGTTTTATACAACACCAACTACCATGGGCACTGCCGCAGCTTTTGACCAACTCTAGCCACTATCCACAGTCAACAAGCACTATTACTGCCGGATATTTCAATTGAACTCATCATTAAAATATTGAACAGTACGTAACCTCAAAAACAAAACACAACTCGAGCCAAACGGAAATTTCAATCAAAATTACCATCAAGAACTTCCTTTAATAATAATAAAAGAGTACCTTTTCAGGTGTAACTGCAGGGAAGACATAGACTTCACCTTCGAAGGAGAGAGTAAGTTCACTTGTCCTTGAAGCACCCATGACACCACCACTAATTCCTAAATTACTATTACTATTTAAGTTGCTGTTGTTGTTGTTGCTGCTGTTGTTAATATTATTATAATAATTATCAATCTGGTTGGAATTTGAACCGTGACCGCCACCAATACCACTAGTTTCTTCTAATTCATCCATGGTATCATCTTCATCACCAGCACTATCGTATTCTTTGTCTTCATCGTCAACCCTAAGTGGCACTTGCAAGCTCTCGTGATTACTGCTCGACATGGACAAAAAAAGATCGAAACTTTAGAGGAAAACTAAATTAAAAGCCCAGGTGGAAGAATTCAGTGGTAGCGTGGTAGGAACTCGAGGTAATTGAAGTAAAGGAACTGTTTCATTGAGTTGCGAGAGAGAGAGAGAGAGAGAGAGAATTGAATTTTAACCCTAAATTTTATAATCTTTATGGTTTTGTTCGTTATTGGAAAGGACATTGGACTGCAGAAGAAGTGAGATTGTGAGAAGGGAGGTCCGAATGGGGTTTAAAAAAATTAAAAAATAATAAATTAATTCATTAATTTTAAAAAATAAAATAAAAAGTAGATCCCGTGTGTGTGTATTCAAATAAAATTCTTTAAAATTAAGCTACAAAAGGGAAAAAAATAAAGGAAAACAAGAAATTTAGGGGAAAAATGTCATAAATACAGCACTTGATATCATGCTTTTGAAAACACAATTTCAGTAAATTTGCCCAATTGCATACTTTTACTTATGTGAATTCTACCTGCAAATACACGTAAAAATAAGTTGGTTAATATATATATACAGCTGTTACAAATAGCAACATCTATTTGAGCCACTCATTCCAAAATCCAACACAACACATTGAAGAACTATACACTTAACTAGACTTTAAATGTGGTTATAGTTGAGTATATAACTGTAAACTTCATCAGTGTGCTATAATGAAGAGCTAGATGCATTGACATGGGATCCGACTTAATTAGAGTGAGACACTCACCCAGATGCTTCTTATGTAAAGCTAGTGTATCTACATGGGCACCGGAGCTCCCACTCAAGTGTCTTAAATGAAGTAAAAGATGGTGTTAAAGGTTTTGACTCTTCTAATCGAAATAGTACAAGGGAAGGAAAACCAATGTACATGTGAGGGCTTTTATTCTTAATATTTACAAGGGCATGCCTGACCTCACCCCTTATCTTAACCATCCTCTTATGCTTAATGACCTTTATGAGCCAGCTAGAGTGATAGAAAGTTGTCTTTAGCATTAACTAAAGCAGAGGCCATGGTAGATCATCTAAAGCGATGTGTATGAGTTAACTCATCACTTTATTAACTTCTAATGTGTTGAATATGATGTTCGAGTGCTCTATGCAAAGCACTAGCCGATGAAGCAATTTGCATACACAATACATAATGAATTAGAAAGAGATTATACACATACATACACAAAAAGAAAAAGAAAGGATTCTTGACAACTTACCATGTCCCAACGTTGCATCGGGTAATCAACTTAGAGGCTCCAATTGACTAAATCCTAATGGGTTGCCTAATGCTCTAATTAATTGGGATGGTAAGTCACCTAGTTGGCCTTAGTCCTACCATCAAGGTTCTCCTTGTGTAACTACTAGCCTGTGTCCATAAGCTCGAGTATACGTTGCAATCCCTCAAATAGTTTAGCCACATGGTTTAGATAATAATGCTCAACAATATGGAAACAATAAGTTGGATACTGTGAAATTGAATTGTGGCAATTATTCTAAGCATTGATAGTCTCACTTTGATTATTCTAAAGTATATTTTAATATTTTGCATAGTCCGGTTCCTGATTAAGGGCAAAATTGGAATTTTCATGAAAAAGTTGACCTTAATGACATTGTTTGACTTCTAATTGAATTTTAATTTATATTCTTGCCTTTTATAAATATGATTGATGTTATCATTTCATGCATATATCCTAAGTTCAATAATAATCTAAAAAGATTCAATATTTTTTGGACTGAGGAGGGTATTTAAGTTAAAGTCCTTACAAAGTACATTTCTTTGAACCCTTTTTTGTCATAACTCTTTTTTTAGCTTAAGAACCATTTTTGGTTGGACAACTTCTTCCTTGATTCAACCCTCTTTGAGTAAGTGGCAAATGGCGGGCCTTGTTCTAATCATATCTTGGAGGTTCATGTTAAGTAAGTAACCTATTCATCGAAGAGTCTCGACCACTTACTTGGTAATGGGTTGTCATCTATATTAATTTCCAATTGGGGTTCCTCAATGTTAATCATGTCAATGACTAGACTATGGTTAGCAAGAGGATTAATATTTAAAATTGAATGAATTATACCAGAAGGTCTCAACATTTGGGGGTAAGTTCATTTGAGGTCCTAACGTTTCAAGTAATTCAAAAAAGGTCCCAACGTTTAAAGAAGTGGATCGATTAAGGTCTCCATTGGCATGTGACATAACGTGAGGGGTCATCTGAGTTTTAATTAAATATTTTTCCTATTGACACGTGTCAATGAGGACCTCAATTGATCCACTTTTCTAAACATTAGAACTTTTTAAACCACACGAAATGTTGGGACTTCTTTAAAACCTTCCAATATAATTTACCCATTTAAAATTTGGCACTAGAGCATCAACTAAATCTAATTTACATTGATAAGGTCTTGAATCTTGTTTATGAGTCTCCAGCAAATATTAGTGGAGTAGCCCATTTAACTTAGATGGTAGCCTCTTTCAAGTTCATGTTGAAGTTCCTAGGCTTATAATTCTCTTTAGGAATGTCAATGTTAATTGAATTGTTGGCTTAAAGCCATGAGAGAACTTGGTTTAGAGGAATCAAGACCATAATGAATTATCTTTGTTGAAGCACTGGCTCATGGAGTTTGTTGTTGAACTACTTGTGAAATTTGATTAAAATTTGATTGAATAATAAACTATAAAGTAGACTTGAGTAATTAGATGAATCGATTGCATTGATCATGCCTCTTTGCCTTTGCTATTGGGTTTCACTATCGTAGGCCGTTTATCAACTCCATGGTAAACCTAGAAATTGCTAGAAGTGATGGCGCCTTTAATCCTGCAACTAGCCACCACTATTTTTAAGATGTTTGAGAAAAGTAAAGCTCTTACAAGGTGTAGATGAAAGCAAAGGTTAGATCTTTCTCTAGTAGTGAGGTGGCAACCCTTACAACTAGGGTTCTCTAATGTTAGACATATTCTTTAAAGGACTCTTCTTTCTTCCTACAAAAGTCACTTAGATCCCATGACAAATGGGCATCCGCAATATTGAACTTTTAATAATTATAAAATTTCATGGATATGTTGTCCCATGTATTGATCTCACTAAGATTCTATAGTGTATACTAAGTTATAGAAAACCTAAGCAATTTGTTTAATAAAGTTCAGACCATTAATGGTCATATTGGACATATGGGCTCATCTTCCTCACATAGAGTTTGGTGTGAAGTTTTAGGCATCTAGTGCCATCATGTGCTCCAAAGTCAAGGGGTTTAGATTCCTTGGGGAACGTATCTCTTTAACGTAAATTGCTTGGTTTTGTAAGTAGCATCACCAATATGTCACTGAATGTTCAAAAAATAATTATCTATTTGCACTTTAAAAATGATTTTGATGATTTGCAATGACAAATGTACTAACCATGCAAGTAATATTGGATGAGAAACTAAGGTTGTATTTTTTTCTCAAGAATACTTGAGCTAATCACTAAACTACAATCTTAAAAAAAAAATATAATATAAGTGAGTTAAATTTTTTTAATTTTAATTTGTCTACTTTAAATTAATCCTAAAATTGTTACTACAATTGACACTAATAAACTATTAAAAACTACTTAAACATTAATTTACTTAAAGAAACGCCTTCAATACACAAGTATGAGATTATGCGATGGTACAATCTAGATATTTTCATTGCTTTGTCATTATATGGATTTATTCAATTGAATTTTGATTAAACTCATTAAATTCAGTTCCTTCTCAAGTTGAAAATTCTAGTTATAGCATAAATATCCATTCCATGTAATCCATCTATAATTATCGGATAAATAACACATTCTCCTCACAAATTATGTTATTTTAATTGAATTTGTGGTTCAAGTATATGTTCGTGCCTAATCCATAATTTATGTTTCATCAAGAAATGAGTTCTAAGGTTTATAGAAAATCGCACGTGTCTGTATTGATTTTGAACCCTTTTTTTATTTTAATTGGATTTTAAATCCCTTTCAACTATCTAAAATGCTAATTCATAAGAGATTCATAGACTAATTTATCTTGAACATTATAATATAAATAATCAAAATTCTAGTTCAACAAAACCCATTATAAACACAATTTAATTACTTAGGAAACCCATCAATCCATCATAATTCCACTCAATCGATCTAGCTCTTACTCAAACATCATATTTCCATTTATAATAATCTAAACACAATCCATTACGAAAGATAAGGAGAAGAAAACACCTAAAATTCGCTAGAATTTCTTCTTCAATATTGGGGTCTAACTCCATTGTTTAAATTCATAATGAATACTATCTAATAATGTAGTGAATGATGATCAATTAATGGGAAAATGTCGGGATAAACATAAAGTGTATGGGTGTAATATGGAGAAGGTGTCAAGAGATTGAATAAGGTGCAAGATGTGTATTGTATGAATGAAGTGTATTTATTTTGCTTTTTAGTGTGCAACGTGTCTATTCTGCTGGGAAAATTCCAAGTAAAAGTTACAATGGATGTGTTCTAATATTCTTCTATGTGTGTGTATTATATGGGCAATGGTTGTGTGTGTAAAATTACAAGGAGATGAGCTTTAGGGTCAGTTTGATTCATATTATTTTAGTCATTTTGACATTTTGTTTTTATTGTTTTCAAATAGATTATTTGTCAAGAAACATATACAGATGGAAAACAAATATTTTTACTCATAAACAGATTAAACAGATAAAATACAAATCCTGTACAGATAAGATACATATAAGATACAACTGCAGATAAGATACATATAAGATAAAAATATAAATTAGATAATCCAAATAGAATTGTCTTGGCCCAAGACTAAAAATTACTAAGGAAAAAAATAGAGATAAAATAAATTGTTGAGGTAGTCTTGTAGCAATGCTTAGCTTAGTCAGCTCAACGATTTGAATTGCAACTAAATCTAATTGTTGAGATGTCCTTGATGTTTAATAATCTAATGAGAGTAATCATTCTTGGATTATCTCATATGCTCCGTATCATTCCCTATTGCTCCGCTTTAGAGATTTGATCTTGTGCATGAAGTAAACTATTAATAGGAATTTAAGTAGCTTAGATAACTTTGTAAGTTTAAACTTCATATTTTTTTCTTTAGAATTGTTCTTAGAATCTCGAGTAGTCTTTGAAGTTTTTTGTTACTTTAGGTTAGTTTTGGTGGCTACTCATATCTCAATTCTGTCATTTAATCGCTAGTTAACAGCTACATTGGGGGCTTTGGCAATGTTTTGATCAATTTTTGCAGGCATTCCTTAATTAATATTGTGGATGCTTAAGCTTATCTCTTAGGTGCTCAATTGGATGCTTAGACTAAATCAAGTTGGCATATTCCACTTTAACTCAAAAACTTGGCAACTTAGTCAAGTTACTTGTGTGTACCTATATCTAAAATATATTAGATCACTTTAAAGTGGTTGCTTTTGAAAATTGTGTTGTATGTTGTAGCAGTAGTATTTCAAAAGGACTTTTTGTCCCACATTCGTAGAGCAAGTTTCTTGTCCTTATTTATTAACTTACTTCATCATATGGGCTTGTAAATAATTAGTAGAAAGGTACGAGCTTGCACATACAAGTATTAGGCCGAGTTAGCGTAAATTCCTAGATTTATGTACCCCTGCACACCACATATAGTAAATATATAATACATTATAGATTTCTAATCAACCCTATGTTATAGGGTTATCAAACTTCCTCTTGTAGTCTAGGGTTCCCAATGAGGAAATTGGCCTGGTTCAAGGAAACATTTTATTTTCTTCATGATTATTTCAATTAATTTGGATGGTATTTGAATATAGCAAAATTAACTAGTTCAAAGTTAGTTACTACGTTTTCTAATTTTGTTTTTGCTCCACTAGTCTATTATTTGGCCATTTAAAAAAAAAAAAATATTATCTACCCATTACATAATCTTATATAACTTTTATGAATATTTTTCCTACCCATTGTAGCTTTTCTCTTTATATATCATTATCCATTTCATCAGAAAAATAATGCCATTCACTATTGCTTTTCTTCTTCTTCTTCTTCTTCGTTGTGTTTTCTAATATGTTTGGTTTTTCTCTTATTATTTTTTGTTGTTCCTACTACCTAACTTTTGTTAGAAGGCTTGTTAAATCCTGGGGGGTATGCTTATAGTCTTTTACATTTTACTCCTTTGGATAAATTATCCTTAAGGGCGTACCCAGCATGCCTCAAGCATATTTACATGCTTTTCTTTACAATAATCTTAAGAATAATTATAGCTATTGATCCATCTGTTACTGCTACACCTACACCTTTGCTAATCAATGTTGCTACTACTACCACTTATGAGTTGTACAAATGGCATTATTTCCATTTTACCTAGGGTTCCTCATGCAAAGCCATTTTTGGACATATTGAAAATAGAAATCTTTGGTGGAGATAACTTTAAGAGATGATAAGAATGCATCTTTTCAAACTTATCCACAAAGTTAAGGAAGGAGAAGAATCCGTTTATCTTGGTGATTCTCGAACTACCCAAGTTCTTGGGAAAGGAAAGTGTTATGAATAATAGAATTAAAAGGAAGCCATGATGGATAGGAGACTATGTTCCTAAATAGATTAGATAGTAGTTTAGCAAAAAGGATATTAGCGTAAATACATGCAGTTGATAATAAGACGGTTACAAGATAGTTACAAATACATGTTCAGTAACCAATCAGATAGCAAATTGTATAACTAATCTCTATATCTATGCTAAATTACTTATTGATTGGAATCTATAAATAAATAAAAGGCAGAAAAGGGTAGATTACCTCTGCTAAAAATCTTGAGTGATTTTAAGAGCTAAGACTGGCTCGAATGGTCTAACATTTACTTTCCTGCACATTCAAATAAGAAACACATTAGATTCATTAGTTAGAAGAAAGAAAGAATGAAAGATAGAGAGTAGAGTGGCTTATCTCGAAACCCTAGTTTTTGTAGAGAGTGACAGATGGGTTTTTTGTCACGCAAGTTGAATCTTAAAAGTGTTATTTAGGTTTGTGGTGGACGGGGCTTAATTGAGGAAGGAGGCTTGTAATAATTTGGTGCTCTCATCCAAGGTGACAAGATCTCAGGAAGAAATTGCAAAGTTGCAGTCCTTGGGGTACTTCATGGCTGAATCAGTGAAGGTAATGCAAGATCAATTCTAAGAACAGTTAGTTAATAATTCTAAGATGAATAAGAATATGTAGACATTGTCTAATTCTTTACAATATTTTCATAGTAAAGTGGACTTAGTAGACAAGAATCAGAGCAATATTTCATCACATGTTAATAATGTGGATCACATTGTCAATAATATCAATTCATCATCTTTTGATAGTACTTTGATTCATAACAAGTTGAAAGGATTGAAATTAGAAATACCTAAATTTGAAGGAGATGACACTTTAGGATGGATCTTTAAAACAAAAAAGTTTTTCAATTTTCATAAGATTCCGGAGGAACAAAGGTTGGTGATTGCATCATTTATGTTAGAATGGGGAGCATTAAAGTAGTTTCAATGGATATAATAAAATAATCAAATTTGGACATGGCCTCAGTTTCTTCAATCGTTAGAAACTCATTTTGGACCATCATAATATGATGATGTATAAGGAACTTTTTCTAAATTGATTCAGAAAGGGTTAGTAGATGAATATCAGTCGAAATTTGAAAATCTCTCTACTAGAGTGGTGGGTTTATTAGATAGATTTCTTTTAAGTTGTTTTGTGTCTTGATTAAAACCACATATTAGAAGGGAAGTACAAATTGCAAGACCATCTTCGATTACACATGCCATATGGTTGGCTAAAATGCATGAATCGTAGTTTGCTGACTGTAGTTTTTACCAGAAACATTCTGCATCTTAAAAATATACACCATTTGGGGCTAGCACTTTGCAATTTGCAAAATCAGTCGTTTCTAATCGTAATTCAATGCACAATTCTACACCATCATCATCTAAACCCATATTGCAAATTAAAAGGTTGACTCTAGCTGAAATCAATGCTAGGAGAGAACAAGGATTGCATCATAATTGTGACAAAAAATACAGTAGAAACCATAAAATGCAAGGCCAAATTTCTATTGCTTATGGCAAACGATGAGGATAAGGTACCAGAGCATATTGAGGATGTACAAGCAAGCTAAGTTGAGCGATGAGGAGAAGTTAGAGGAATTACTTGATGATTGTACCATCAGTAATCATGCATTGTCAGGTACAAATATTCCTCATACTATCATATTTCAAGGGATCATTAGTAATATATTTGTAGTTATATTAGTGGATTCTGGTAGTACACACAATTTTGTGCAAAGTATAGTAGTTAAACATCTCAATTTGACTGTTTCACCATCACCTTAGTTTAATGTTCTTATTGGTGATGGTACAAAAACAATCAGTCTAGAGAAATGTGAGCATGTAGACTTTCAAATTCAGGAATTATGTTTTTCAAATGGTTTTTATGTTCTGCCAATACAATGTGAAGAAATAGTCTTAGGAGTACGGTGGTTGCAAGCCTTAGGACCGGTTACAATTGACTATAGTCAATTAACCATGCAATTTATGCATCAAGGGGTGCTTGTGACTTTACAAGGAGATAAAGAAACATTATCTCAGCTTACTCATCATCAGTTTTATAGATTATTAAAAAGAGATGAGGTGGTTTCCTATTATCAATTTTTGGCTCAAGAGATTGTTAATAACACATGTGAGATTACCACCATCAATAAAAACTTAGATGCTTTATTGGGCAGATATTCTTAGGTGTTTAAAGCTCCTTCGTCACTGCCACCACTCAGAGATATTCAACATCAGATTCATATTGGCCTAGTAAATGTAAAGGCATATAGGTACCTTCACTTTCAAAAAGTTGAGATTGAGAAGCTGGTCATAGAAATGCTACAATAAAGGATTGTTTTTCCAAATCTAAGGTTGCGTTTTTCCAAAGCCAACCCCTTCTATAAATAGACCCTAGACCCCACGAATTGGTCACAACTCTTCTTCAGAGAAACTTAAGGTGCGTAGGTCTAATCTTGGTCTTTTTCGATTCTTTTCTTTAGTTAGATTAATCTAATCCTAGTTTTATATACGTTTGAAGGAGATCTAGGAGCGAAACCTTAAATTAGATTTAGAGGATTTCGGTTTCAAATCAAAGTAAAGGTAAGACTTGTATCTTAGTCTTGTGATATTTAGGATTGATAAATTATAAGAAAGCGATTATAGCAATTGTATATTATTGGTGATAGGAGGATTGATTGAATGAATTAGGGTTTCTTTGCTAACAAGATTTGCAGGATCTAAGTAAGTATGAATCCGTTCTTCATATGTGGATTTAAAGTTATAAATTTTCATAGTTGACTTGCTTATAGAGGATTATATATATGTGTGTATGTGTTGTGAAGGGAATTTGTGGAGATTGTTAAGAACTTGGGAGAATTTGTAAAAAAGGTTTCTGTGAAGTGCAAACAGGATAACAGGTGTGTTAATCTTCGGTTAGATTTATGGAATCAAGGTTAAGGTTTTGTGTTGTTATTACAATTGAAATTGATTTCGACATATGTTGTTAAACAGGAGTATTGTGAGATTAGGGTTCCTACTCTGTTAATAGTAATTGTTCAAGTGATTTTGATTGAAAGCAAATCTAGATATGACCTTACCATGCTTGTATATTTGTGCTTGTAGGATTAGTTGTTAAATCTGACTAATTTATATTCGACTTTAATTAAAATCGAGTGTTGGTTGTGCGTGGTTGCGGTTAGTATAGAACTCATGGTATAGTCAAACCATGGTAGAGGGTGATACTAACGCTGGCAACCTGATGATCCTTATGTCGAGTTATCCCGAGTGGAGCCGCATCTGGATGTGATTCCGGTAGATTAGGAGTCGTTACTATCTTCATTGTGGAATGCAGTTATTTATGTATTTATTATCTATACTATGGTTTTTATCGGGGTCATGAGTTATTCTGGGTTTAGGATTAGTGATCAATAGTCCTAAACTGTGTTGGTTGCAGGCTAATAAAAAAGATAATTAATTGGTGCTTGTTGCATTAGAATATAAACTGTATGTGATATTGTGTATTGCATGTTCATGTGCATGTGTATTCGGTTTGATGTACTTGACGTTTTTCGCTCAATCCTTATTTTTCCTACAGGTAGAGGTGACGATTCTATTATTTATGACTTGATGGGTTATGACGTATTCGTCGATGGTGGGGAGAGCAATAGTGGTTATGACCATCCTGCTAATAATTGAAATTAGTTATTAGTAATTTGAGAAGAAGAAACATATGGTGATTTAGTTATTTTCTTTTGGAGACATTTTATATGTAAGGATTTCTTATTTCTGTTTTAGATTGGATTTTTAAGTTATGCTAGTTGATGATGAGGACAAATTATTTTGATATGAAAAGTTTTGAAAATTTACCCTTTATGTGAGTTTTTGGTGATATTTGAAATACATATTTGTGGTTTTAGAAATCTATAGCCTTAGCGTCTCTATTCTAGTAAGGACACATGGCGGACTGATAACGCCTTTAGGTTAGGGCGTTACATAGAGAGTGAAGGTAAGTTTTCTATCATGCAAGTGGAATCTTAAGAGTGTTCTTTACAGTTGTGGTAGACCGGGCTTAATTAAAGAAGTGAGCTTGTAACAAAAAGGTCTTCTAAAGAACACATTTGACAAGGCATTAGCTCTGAATGAGGTGCTGCATGTTCCTAACATTCAAACCGATCTGATCTTCATAGTGTTGTTGGAAAATGAGAAGATCTAAAGTGTTAGTATTACTTTCAACCTTAACACGATATCACGTTACATAATATATGTCTAAAATTACGAAAATACCCATAAGTAATAAAACTAAATCATCTCGACACTCCTCCTTAAGCTAAGCGTATATATCATACGCTCGTAGCTTGTTACATATATATTTCACTTAAACCCTTAGAATTGCCTTAGTAAAAAGATTGGGAAGTTGGTCTTCTGATTGAACATAAGATGTATCAATTTCCTTATTCAATGATTTCTTAGGAAAGAATTGATAGTCAATCTCAATGTGCTTTGTGCATTCATGAAAAACTGGATTTGATGCAATATATAAAGCCTTAATTATCACATATCAATTGCATTAGTTGTAATTGAGGAAACCTAAGTTCTTCTAGAAAATGTTTAAACTAAAGCAATTCACATGATGTGGATGCCATTGCCCTATACTCTGATTCTGTACTTTATCTTACCACCATTGACTACTTCTTACTCTTCCATGAGAAAAGATTATCACCAACAAACACGCAATATCCTGTGTTAATCTTTGTCTAATAGTGATCCTGCCTAATCAACATCTGTGTATCCAACAACATGCATGCTCCCATTATTTCTTATAAAATACCTCATCCTCGGGATCCTTTTAAATAATGTAAAATATGAATCACAGCCTTCCAATGACTAGTATGGGGTGAACCCATGAACTGGCTTACTACACTAACTACAAATGAAATATCAGGATGTGTCACGGTTAGATAATTGAGTTTACCAACTAACTTCCTATATCTCTCTGGATCACTTAAAACATCTCCTTCATCAGATGAGAGCTTAACATTAGGATCCATAGATGAATCAACTGGTTTTGCTCTAGTTAAACTAGTTTTAAATAATAAGTCAAGCACATACTTTTGTTGGGAGAGATATATACCCTTCTTTGATCGAGCAACTTCAATTCCAGTAAAATATTTCAAGCTACCCTTGTCTTTCGTCTGGAAATTTTGTTGTAAGAAACCCTTTAATTTCTCAATGCCTACATGATTGTCTCCTGAAATCATAATATCACTGACATATATAACCAATATAATTTTCTTACCATTATATTGTCGATAAAATGCAAAATGATCCGAATCACACCTATGAAGGCCAAATTGAGTCAAAACTGAACTAAATGTACTAAACCAAGCACATGGAGATTGTTTCGGCCTATATAAAGATTTATTCAAGCGATAAACAAAACCCGTCCCCCTGAGCAACAAATCTTGGTGGTTGTTCCATGTATACCTCTTCCTCAAGATCATCATGGAAAAATGAATTTTTTTTTTAATGTCTAGTTGATGCAAAGGCCAATTATGAGTAGCAGCAAATGAAATTAAAAGGCATACCAAAGTTATTATAGCTGAAACATTTTGGAGCTACAAAGATAGTTATTAAATCGTTAGCACCGCATAAAAACATTCCTCCTAGAGTAGCTGTTAATATGAATAACAGAAACTCTGTTATAGGAATAGTAGGTGAGACTTTCATAGAGACTACCCATCGACATCTAACTATAGATTTACCAGCAAGAAGAGATACAAGATCTCACGTATCATTATGATATAGGGTAGACATTTCTTTTCACATTGCAGCTAGCTAGCCAGGATGAGCTAATGCTTTAGAAAGAGACTTTGGAATAGAAATAGTAGATAATGATGTAACATAAGAGGCATAAGATGGTGAGAGAAAAGAATATGTAAGAACATTTGAAAGAGAATGATGAATAGGAGGATGAATGGAGCACTTACCCTTTCTTAATGCAATTGGAATGTCAAGATCATTCGATGAAGGACTTGAGTTTGGGGAAGGATTTGATGGAGGCGAAGAGTCCTATAAGGTAGTATGCTGCTGGTGAACATAAACTTGCATGCCAACTCGGTTAAGATGAGAAAATCCTTGAGATGGTGGCAGAGTGATAGAATTATCTTGTGAGGGTGGTATGGTATTAGAAGCACATTGATCAGCAGAAAAGGAATCATGTGGAGATGAAAAGGGCAACATATGAGGAACACAATTCATAGGAGATTCTTCTCTAACAAACACAGAAGGAATAGAAAAAGATGGAGTACATTCAAAGAAAGAAACATTAGGACAGGCATAAAACTTATGATGTTCAGGAGAATAACATTGATATCCCTTTTGATTACGAGAGTAACCAAGAAAAATGCAATGAATTGATCGGGATTGAGCTTGTTAGTCCCTGGAGATAACTAGCTGACAAAACATAAGCAGCCAAAGACATAGGGAGGTTAAGGAAAAAGTGATTAGTCAAGAAGAAGGAGATGCAATGGAACCTTATCATGTACGGTAAATGGGATTTGATTTATAAGAAAACATGTAGTAAGAACAGCATCAGCTCAAAAGTGTTTAGGCACATTCATTTTGATGGGTGTCGAATCCACAAAAATAAATATTTATATTTAACCTACTCTAAAGATTTGTAAATAGGGTTGAGCAGGATTGTCTCCATAGGGAACTAGTAAAAATCTTTTTCTATCAAGATTCAGAATAGAGAAAAATTGGGGGGTTTCTTTTAAATCGAACAATTAAATAAATTCTATATCTAAATACGAAAATTCTATAGTAGGAAAATATCCAACCAAAGTCTTACCACAATTCAATTCTTGGGATTGATCATTGACTCAAAGATTATTGTTCCTTTATTGAATAGATTGGTTATGACTTTCAACACGCTCTGAAAATCTATCTTTCCTTAATGATTCGATAATCAAGATAAGATCTTTGATTATTTCCCTAATTGATTAGACAACCCTAAATACGCTCTTAGGATTTAATCTATCAATTGCTTTATGAAATGGAGAGACTACCAATCCTAATCAACAATCCAAAAGCATGAATCATTTAAACTAGATCATATTTCACCACAACACAAAATCAATCATCTGGTTATAATTAATCGTGTTGTTTCATCACATATATTAGAAAGATCATACAATTACGGATATCATTTCCTAATTGATGGATTATTGTTTGTTAATCATACAACCGGATCCAAAATTGCAATCAATAAACATACGATAATAACATATAAAGCAGATAAAATATGAATACTCAATTTAAGAACAATATAACAGAACCGTTTTGATCTCACAATCCATCTTGAATTGAATATGTAGCAATCCTTTGGCTAGATTTGGAGTTTAGCCACTCATGATCCTTAGAATTCTCTCTAGGGTTTTCTTACAAAGTTGTATCTGAATATGGAATGAATGAATCCTCTGAAAGAAACCCTAAATAATATATAAATACAAGTTGGACAGATGAGGAGTCACGCAGGAATGTTGGCTGGCAAATTTCCAAAAAGGCCGGCGGCCTACATTTCCTTTGTCCGGCTTATATCTTCGCAAACAATGAATTTTCCAGGAAGGCCGGCAAGATGCCTAGATACGCCGGCAGCTTTGCTCGTCGGCTTTGATCTCCATTCATGCGTCCAGTGTAGTAATGGCCGGCGGCGTTGATAGATAAGCTGACGGCCTTTATTGTGTGCGTGATGTCCAGAATGATAAAGGCCGACGGCCTAAGCATATGCACAGCCGGCCTTCTTTTCCTTGCTTGTTCGCTGGTGAAGATTGTGAATGCGGGCAGCTTTTGTTGTGTTGATGTCGGCCTATATGTTATTTTGCATTCAACGCCGATGTGGTCCAGTTCTAAGCCGGCGGCTTTGATTCTTGTTTGGCCAGCCTTCTATGTAATTTTTCTCCTTTGATTCAATTTTGCTCCAATCTTGTATTTTTCACTTCTTTTGGCTTTAAAGACCTGATATTCATATAAATCACGATTAAGTACCGATTCAATAAAATTAATAACGAATTAATCCAAATTAAACCAATGAATTATTGAGTAATATTCATCTTAACACATTTGAATAAGTAACGTTCTAGTAATCTTAGTTAAATATCGGTTCTTACGCTCAACAACTCCATTTGTTGTGGAGTATAAGTGTCACGCCCCCAAGGGTACCCTAAACGTGGCAGTCTACCACATACAATATTTAGACTTAGGAATGACTCCTTTAATCACGCAAAAGTCTCAATATCATATGTAAGGCATACAATACGGCAATATGTGACATCGTAGGGAAGTGTAGTTTGAGCAAATAATATAAAGTATGCAATAATCTAAATAAATATTAATCCACATAATATAAAGACATGGTTCTTGTACATCATCTTAGGGGCATTCTCCCCGCTAATGTTCTCCAAGGATCGTAAATTAAACTTAGTCTTACAACAAAAATAAATACTATCACCAAAGATCTTAAAGAAAGTATGATCTAAGTTCATGATTGGATTTCCCCCAAAAGCTCCCAAAAGAATCCTTACTCGGATATATGGTGATTGTGGGTACAAGAGCAAGTGGTCTTGTGAATATAAAAACATATAAGGGTATGGCATAGTGAGAATATTTCCGAGCCTTCATAATCGAACAACAATATCAAACAAGTTATTATTAGCAAGCATATGGTATGCAAACAATCACATGAGCAATCAAGACACATGGTTTTTCAGGAATCATATGTTGAATGAATTTATGCTCTTCAATCGGGGTTAGGTTTTGTATTTCTTACCCGCCACTACTCGCCAAAGTCTTCATGTAGATGATATCGGCTACTACTCGCTAATGTAGATCATACCATCTATTACTCGCCATATGCAGATACTAGTAGTTATGCCGACCACCACTATTATGCACTTCTCTCACTAAATGTGTAATAGCGAATGTAATAAGACTCACAACATGAAGTGCATGAATCAATTTAATTAAATTTTTAGCATATAATTAACATATCTTAAGGGTGATCATACAAATTCAGACATCCTAACATGGTAATGAAGCATCCAACTGATTATAAGCAATTCAAGACTTGACATGCTTATCATAAATTCACCTAACATTATAAAGCACATGCACTTCCCATTTTTGTCTTTACTATTTCTAGTGCCACCAATCTATAAACACAAACATGATAATGAAAAATAAAGGAAGTAAATCACCGACCATGCTACGATAATAACTCCCCTAATCAAAGTAGTCTTCTAGATAGTAGGTATTGTCCTCCTCGTTACCTAAACAAAAGAAATACCCAAAATGAGTATTTCGTAGAATTTTCACTTAAATTTGCTAATTTTATCTTCTAGTTGCGATAAAATCAGATTTATGGAAATTTCAACTTGCAACGGCAATAACTTACTTATTTTAACTTGAAATTTCGCATATATGTAGTCGTTTTCTACCTACTCAAAAGATCTATCTATTTCTAAGGTTACTTTTGACATTTAAAGTCATTTGGGTTCAAAAATGGGTCGGTACAATTTTAGCATGAAAATTACAGTCTCAAAATGTAATTTTTTCTAAATTCTATTCCACCAAAAAAGTTCATGGCAAACACATAAATATTTACATGGTTGAAAAATCCTTTGAGTGTATATATATACTCATATTATATGCATGATCCTAGTGGTGTTGTTCCAACAATGAACTTCCATAAAACAATTTATTTTAAAAGTTTGAAAAGTTGAAGTTCACAAAAATCTCTTTTAAGTTATTGGAGAGAAAACTAAAAATTCTTAAGTTGCTACAATTGAGGGTTTCCTTATCATAACTTCTCTTTTCAAAAATAAATTTACTTTAAAAATTTTTTCTCTTTAAGTATTCTACAGACTTTATTTCCTAAGTAGATTTTTAACTAGTGAATTGATTTTAGCTTATCTAGAAAAGTTTGTTTTGTTCTTAATGTTTATCAAAGTGTGGGTAAAAAAATATGATAAATAAGTTCTTAAGAAAATTTTACATTGTTGATTCTCTATTAACTAAAGTTTTGATAATAACAAAATAATGAAGAAACTAATTATGAGATTTAGTGTGCAGAATTTATATGTGTGTGTGTGTGTGTTAGACATAATCTACAGAGTCTTTCACAGAACTTTAGAGAAACATGATGAGTTCAAGATGAATGGGTAAATGATGTTGTATATCGATGGTTTACATGCTTTACTTATACATAAGGATTGAGAGGAACAACAACATTACCAAAGAGTTTTTCAAGGAATAGAAAGTATACAAAATGTTCTCCAGAAGGTTAAGTTAAGGATGAAGTATTTTTCTAGAAAACCAGAACTTTTTCCAGAACCTTCACTGGAACTTTTGAAGAACAAATATTTTTAACCATAAGTTACTATTCATCTTCTCAAACAAGAAGATCTACTTTTTCAAAAAATATAAAGATTTTTTTTTAAGATCTAGCTCCGAGATAATAAGTATATTTGGATAATATACTTATTTGATTTCACTAAAGTTGGAATTATATCCTAGAGGATTCAAATGTTTTTCAGATTCTCCTCATCATCAATAGAAGAATTTTTAAGACAAAGTCATATATTACGGGATTCATCTTAAGACAAAGTAATTATTTGAATTGATATATTTCAAGATAAGAAGGAGAATTTTTATCATCTATTTTCATGGATTTGGCAAAAAGATCAAATCAAGATTAAAAATATCTTGAGAATGAAGAACATGATGAAGACCAGAATATCGGAAACGGATTTATCTATCTCCAGCAGAACAACGTTATGGAGGATTTTCAAAATAAATACAACCAGATTTTGATAAATTACGAGAATCAAGTAGACTTTATCTTCATTTCAATGTTTCAAGTTATTCAAATTCAAATCAAGAAAAATTACAAAAGATAAAAGAAACATCTTCGGTTCATTAAGGCAAGCGGCTATTTTCAAATTCAAAATAAGGATAAGGGACAATAGATATTTATCCGAGATATTTAGGATATGAATCTATTCTGCAAACAAGTACTCAAACATTAGAAGAAGATGAAAGATAAATGCATTACAAGACAGAGAGAGAAGAAGAGAATTATTCACTATTCACGTAAGAGAACAAAAAGCTTTCCTTTACAAAAGATACAGAAAAAAAAACACAAAACAAAATCCAGAAGTTTCACATCATTGAGATTTTTCATAATTTCTCTACATTTGCAATAGTGAGCTAATATTTTAGCATACTTTCTTCTGCTATTTGATTTAAAGATCTTATTTTGTAAAGAAGAAACGTGTTGTTGCCTTCTTAGTTGATATTTTAGTTACAAGTTTAGACTCTGTAGGTCGGTTGTAGCTAGAAGATAGCTATGAGAATTGAGCAGAGAGGATTGCACAAGCTTGTAATTTAAACTTATTGGATATAGTGGAACAAAACCCGTAGGATAACGGGATCCCCAGCTCAGAGCTAGAAGAGTGGACTAACGCACAAGGTGGAACCACTATAAATAGCTGCTTGATCTTCTTTTTCCCTCATCTTTTATTTTTCAGCAATTTTTTGTTAATTCATTTAATTATATATTGTTCTCGTGTTTAAAAACTTAAAGGAATTTTTTTAAAGCAATTTTTTTTTAAATAATCAATTCAACCCCCTTTCTTGATTATTATTTGGGACCAACATACATAACAAAGAATTATCAACATTCATATTTAATAATAAATTTATTTTAGTATTTTGAAAGAGAGTAATGGAACCACATTATTATTTTTTTTTGAAGAAGCTTTGTATAATAAAAACATTAAGAATTTACGATGATCATAATTAAACTTTTCGAAAAGGATGTTGTTGAATCTTGTTCCTAGGCCTTTAATGGAAATTTTCTCTAAGTGTCAAGATTTACCATTATCTTTTGTAGAGAGTTTAGTCCTTATTTTATAAAAGGAAAGAACTCCTTTTTACTTTTTTAAAAAATTTCATCAAGACAACATTATATCATGCATAAATATGACTTGTAGTTATGATATATGATAAAAGAAAATCATTCCATAAAGTTATAAAGGACATAAAAAATTAATTATGCACATATGTAAAGTCAAGTATTGGGAAGTCTTAGCTTGCATCAACGCTTCCTGGAACTTAGAATGGACAAGCTCCTAAAGAGAAAAGAAAGGAAAAGCAAAGTCGAAAGTCTTAGATTCTTATTCAAGTCTTCCTGGATTTAGACATAGGCAAGTTCCTTAAGAAAAATAAGAATATAAATAAGAAAAATCATGAGAGTCTTAGATTTATGTCAAAGCTCCCTGGACTTAGAATATAGTCAAGTCCAAAAAGAAAGAAGAAAAATTGTTTTAACTTGATGATGACAAGTCTAAGACTAGAATGACTAGTCTTATTATTATTATGAGCAATATAAGAAAATAGCATAATAATAAGAGCATGATAACAAGGTAACAATAAGTTAGGTTAGTGAGCTTTTAGGCTCTAAAATCATATACATACATATACATAATACATATAAAAAGTTAGACTAGAAACATGAACAAAATAACAATATAACAACAATAATTAAATATGAACGTAGTGTTGAACAAGACATGAACAAATTGTTATTTTCATGATCTCATCCTTAGCATAATGCTCATGGGGATTTAGAAATCAAACACACAAAATGTTCATGTTATGTTAACATCAAGATAAGAATGGGTCTGGAACTTTTACCTAAAGGTAGGTGATGGAAGAATATTTGGTGTTAGTTGTCATAGAGAGATAGTTATGATATGGAAAGAAGAGAGTGTTGGGAAGATAATTTTGGAGAGAAAATTTGTGATGAGAATTTGAGAAAGTTGTGTTATATAAATGAAATGTGTAAAATAAATGAAAGGAGATGTGGTTTTTATGAAGATTTGTGGAGGGAAATTAGAAGTAATAAAATTAATTGAAAAAAGAAAAATAATTAGATAGAGGGAGAGGGAGTAAGCGCCGATTTTATAGAAGAGAGAAGGGAGAGATTTGACTTGTTTTATATTTTTGTAATGAAAAGTAAATAAAGTGTAAGAGAAGTTATTATAAAGTTTTATGGGGAAAGAAAATTGTAAGAGATAGGTGTATAGGTTGTAAGAATATGTAGTAAAAAAAAAAGAATAGATAGGTTAATAGTGTTTGAATGATTTACTAGATAAATAAAATATCGGTAATAAAGAAAATTCACATAAAAATGCTATATATGATATTTTTAGATACCGAACAATTACGAAACTAATATTTTATGAATCCTTGTAAAAATTATGAGTCTAAATATGTTTTTGGATTATTTTTACTATCCCAAGCACCACGATACGTTTTTTGAGAATTGATCCCATTCAAGTCTGAAACGATTGATTTTTGGACGAATATGATCTTTTTAAGCTATCTCATACAATTCTAAACTATGATATACCATTAGCTCATTTTTATCGTTCTCAGGTTTCGAACGCGGGATTGCAGGAGTTAAAAACTATTAGTATGCCTTGATTATGTTGACTTTTAAAATTTCGATTTGACTAGGGTTACGGTTTACTCAAATTCTACCCTAAAATTGAGGGTTTACAATAAGCACATGAACATTGATGAATAATACCATGATTCTGCAAGTATAACTCAAATACATTAGACATGTATTCTTTGGCATTATCCGTACGAAAAACATGAATGGAACAATGAAACTAATTTTGTATTTCAGAATGAAATGTACAAAAGACATCAAATAATTCCAAACAATTTTTCGTTAAATATAACCATGTCATTCTTGAATAAGCATCAATAAATGTGACAAAGTATCTAAAACCACAAAGAGAACTGACACGCAGGTCCCCAAACATCATAAGGAACCAGATGAAAGGGAGCAGTAGCTTGCTTATTGACTCTTAGACTAAAAGAAACATGACTCTGTCTACCTAAGTAACGTGATTGGCATTGGAGACTAAGACATGGCTTTAAATTGGGACACATTAGACGAAGAATCGTCAAGGATGGATAGCTAAACTGACAATGCATCTCCATAGGATTTGGTGTTGTGGCCGAGCATGCAGTGGCACTAGGTGCTAAATCCATATAGTATAGCCCACAAGACTCATGTCCTCTACCAATCTTCTTCCCATTCTCAAATCCTACGTCACAAAGGCTAAAGGAAAGAATGTGATGGAACAATCAAAAGCAGTGGTGAGTTTATTGACATATAAAAGGTTAAAAGGTAGTTGGGGTATATATAGAACATCTGTCAAAGGAAGTGATGGAAGAGGCAATGCAGAACTAATCCCACTAACTGGTGAAGTACAACCATTAGCAAGGGTGACATTTAGCAAAGTAGAACATTGAGTGATGTGTGAAAAGCAATTCGGTTTACTTGATATATGATCAGTGGCGCTAGAATCAATAACCCAAGGCTGTAGAAAAGCCTGAGCAATGAAGACAATAGGATTACCTGACTGGACTAAAGTTGAAAAAGATGTAGATGTCTTGGAGGTATTCTAAAACTGTAGGAGTCTTATATATTCTTCTCGTGATAAGGTAACAATAGATGACTTGGGTTCTTCATGGTGCACATCTAAATCAAACATAACATTCACTGAATTTGAAGTAATATGAGTAGATATAGAATCCATGACAAATCACTGATTTGCTTTCTAAGACACGAGAGAGTATGACAATTGGACAGATTTTTTATGTGGGAAAGATGAGGTAAAATTATTGGCCGGGTTACTTCTTAACCATTTAGGAACTAGTGTTGGTTCACTCCTATCCATAAGGATTTTTGCATATGATCAGAATAGTAGAGGTGATGGAGTCGTGGCAAGAAGACCAAGGGTAGATCCAATTGTGAGGCTACCTAGACTGGCTTTAAGGACCCAAGCTCAAAGATTCAAAGAAGCGATCAATGGGTTGATTCAGAAGATTCAAGAGGAGGAGACACAATTTCAAATAATCCAAAATGAATCCAAGCTAATCAACATCATTAAGGCAAGCTCGGGAATGGATCAGAACAAGTTTGAATTGAATTGGATCAAAGCTGGCAAGGAAAGCAGCCAGCTTTCACTATAGCTGCTGGCCTTCAAAACAAGCAAGCCGACATTGAAAACGTTCTCTATGACCAGCCTATGTGGAACACTGGCTCAATGCCTCCGGCCTTGAAGTTTACTTCGCCGGTGTAGGGATTTAAGCCGCCAGCCTTTATGCTGGTGTAAACTAGAAGTTGCTCTCGGATTTTAATTCCAATTTAAAGGCCACTAGCTTTATGTTTATGACCTCCAGCTTTTCTTATGTGACTATTTATTTTATTATTTTTCTTTTGGTTTTCCTTCATATGGTTATATAAACTCCTTTGGGTTATATGAACAAATCAGAATATTTTGAATGAAAAATGAGAGTATTTCTCTTAGTTTCTTGAGTGAACTTTTTCTGAACTTATCGGATCTAATTCGTGGCGTTCAACCTTTGACTTATCGATCAAACTTTCCATATTTGATTGTGGCTTCTCCGCTGGATACCAAGGTTCTTGTCTCTCTATAGGTAACGGGTCGCGGTCTCCATACAAACACGAACGATCTTAGGAATTGAAATAAAACGTATTGGTATCGAGTTGCATCGATAGATTGGCGTGGTTCATATCAGTTTGGTATTAGAGCCTAGAGTTTGTTAGAGGTTTGCTTATTTTTCTTCAATTAAAGTTCGTATCTTTTAGGGTTTAGTACTTTCAGTTCTTTGAATTTTTGTTAGATCTTGATTAATCTTAGAATTCGATCTTGATTGTTCATCGTGGTGATTAAAAAAAAAGGAAATCTGGACAAAAAAAAATTTCGTGCAAAAAAAAAAAAATTGAGTATTTGATAGAATTGTCATCAAAATTGTCCAATTGATCTGGGTAGTAAAAAGATTTGTTTCTGTAATTGTTCTAAAAACTCCATTGAAATAGTTTGATCCAATTTTGTCTATTCGTATTCTTTGATAAGTTTGGGTTGAATTATGTGGTTAGGTTTTGAAATGTTCGAATTAGTTCTTAAAGAACTAAAAGAGAAATTTTGAGAGGAACAACAATTATAATTGTGTGTAAACCAAGGGAGAGTGAATCATATGAAGAGTTAAACACGCCAGGGAGTGAATTGTAAGGAATTATTTTGCTAACATGTTTTCTTGCAGGAAGGAAATATGTCTAACCTGAGTGTTTCTGAGGGTGAAAAGGATGTAGTAGACCCAAAAATGATATTAGATGCGTTGACCACTGAGATGAAGAAATTTTTTAGAGAAGGAATGGAGGAGATGAATGAAAAAGTAGAGAGGAGCTTTGAACAAGCCAGAAGTGCTCCACCTGTACATAGGAGAGAAAGAAACCTCAGGAGAGGAGTATTGGTGCAGGAGGAAGAGTATGAAGGTATGGGTTCTGAGGAAGAACTTGATTAGGGATCTGTTGGCAGCAATAGGCGTTATAGAGGTAGGTATAGAGGAGTTAGGAATCAGGAAGATGACTATTTGGGGAATATAAAGATGAAGATTCCATCCTTTCAGGGAAAGAATGATCTTGAAGCCTAGCTTGAGTAGGAGAAGAAGGTTGAATTTGTGTTTGACTACTACAACTATTCAGAAGCTAAAAAGGTGAAACTTGCTGCTATTGAATTTTCTGATTATGCTGTTGTTTGGTAGGATCAGCTTTTGCTGAATAGGAGGAGGAATAGAGAGCTACCAATAGAAACTTGGGAAGAGATGAAGAGGATGATGAAGAAGCGATTTGTACCCTCTTATTTTTACAGAGAATTGTATAATAGGCTACAAAACCTTAAGCAGGGTAATAGGAGTGTAGAGGAGTACCACAAACATATGGAGGTGGCAATGATTAGAACGAATGTGGAAGAGGACCGTGAGGCTACAATGGCAAGATTTTTGGTAGGATTGAATAGGGATATACAGAATGTGGTAGAGCTGCAGAACAATGTTGAGTTGGAAGACATGGAACATATGGCCATTAAAATTGAGAATCAACTCAAGAGGAAGGGTAGTAGTACTTCCCGGTTTGAGTCTAATGCAGGCTCATCCAGTTACAAATCAAAATACTGGAAGAAGGAGGAGAACCAGCCCATTTCAAAGCCAAAATCCGAGCAAAAACATGACATGACTAGCTCTGGAAACCAAGGTAACTCTGATTTCTCTACTCATAGAAATCATGATATAAAATGTTTTAAATGCCAAGGTAGAGGTCACATTGCTAGCCAAGGTCTAGATAGACGTGTCATGATCATACGTGATGGGAAGTATGAAACTGAAGGAGAAAGTGAGGAAGAAGAAATGCCACCATTGGAAGATATTAGTGATGAGGAACCCGCTGTGGGTAGATTAGTGGCTATAGTGAAGCGTGCGTTGAGTGCACAGGTGAGAGAAGAGGCTGATTTGCAATGAGAAAATATTTTCCACACTCGTTGCTATATTGGTAATAATATTTGTAGTTTGATCATTAATGGGGATAGCTACACAGATGTTGTTAGTGCATTCATTGTGGCTAAATTGGGGCTTAAAACCACTAAACATATGAATCCTTATAAGTTATAGTGGTTGGATGATAGTGGCGAGACTAAGGTGACTAGATAGGCTAAGATTGCTTTTTGCATTGGAAGTTATGAAGATGAAGTGTTGTGTGATGTCATACCAATGCAGGCTTGTCATGTGTTGTTAGGAAGGCCATGGCAATTCGATAAGAGAGCAATTCATGATGGCTTTTCAAACAAATGTACACTTGTTCACCGTGATAAGAGCTACAGTTTTAAGGCTACGACCCCTAAAGATGTTTATGAGGATCAAATGTAATCGCAACAATCTTGTAGGAAACACCAAGAGAGTGAGAGACACAAAGAGAATGAGAGCATAAAAGAAAAAGAAAATAAAAAGGAGAGGAAGGCTGGAACGAGTGAAAGAAGCTAAGTCGAAAGGGGATTCACTTTGGTGGTGAGCGAAAATGAGAATGCAGCTTTGCAAAAGGAGAGTTGTGTGGCTAGAGTAAGTGTTGTGAGGTGAGCATTGGTAATGAAACAACCTATGTTGTTGATGATTTACAAAGAAACTTGTTTGAATACTAACGAGTTACTTGACACTTTGTCTATTACTATTGTATCTCTTTTGTAGGTTTATGAGGATATCTTTCCTGAGAAAATCCCTAGAGGATTATCTGTAAGCCCCGGGAAATTTCAGTAAATAATTCTAAAATAAACATTGAAGATAAACTCTAAAAATAACTCTAAATTAAAACCAAACTTCGACTAGTCCTAAATCACGAATGAATCTAGAAATTCTTAATCTTGAGAAAATGAGAATCCTTAAAAAATAAAATAAGAATTCAACAGTCTTTAAATTCAAAACCACTACGTATGACAAATTCTATACTTAACTCTAACTTATAAAATCGGGTAATATAGAACTAAAAAAAAATTATTCAAAAGTAAATAACGATAAACCTTCGGAAATAAAACTCAATTCAAGAATTCCGAAAACGTTAAGAAATATTAAATACTTACCAAAATAAAATTTAAAATAAATTTCTCAAACTAAATGTGTTATATAAACATAAACCCTCAGTTTCCAAATTGGTAAAGATCTAAACCGGAAAGTCACCCGGGAACCCTAAGTGGAATACAATAGTTTAAGTCTGGCAATCTCTCGCTCTTAGCCCTAGAGACCAAGGTGTGGTTTAAGTGTGTAGAGTAGCTCTTAGTAATATAAGGTCGATTAAAAATATCAGATTGGTAAATTTGTGATCTATTTCGAACCTGTTCGAATACAGACTTTGAAAAGCGTGTCCTGGGGTTCGAGATATAAAAAATATACCATTAATACCGTTAGACTCATATTTTCATAAGGATTTCAAAAATATCAGTTTTATAATTTTTCGATAACTAGAAATATCTGATTTTACAATTATATTCGTATTCTTTACTACCGGTAATTAACTAGTCTTTTACACTATTCACTACTACTTATTACACAATTTTACTATTCTCGTAAACCCTTATATTTTTAGATAAATATTTTATATATCATAAAAAATTCTGTTTTTCTAAAATTTAGTCTATTTCGGGTTTTTACGGAATCAGTTTCTGTTTAAGACCCGATACTAAAAATAAAATAAAATAATTTAATAATTGAAAAATATTTGAAAAATATTTCTATTTTCATAAAATAACCTTTTAGAGTTTTTCGGGTCATAAAAATATCAATTATAGCTCATATTCGCGTATTTTGATCCTACCGGTAACTTATTTGATAATTCACTAAAATAAATTAATTAATTATCTTATTTTAATTATGAAAATTCTGCTACAAAAAATTGGAATGCATTTTTTATTTTTTTCTTATTTTTATTTTATTTATTAAGAAAGTACTCTTACAAACCTATACCTTTAGTACACCTTTCACACATCACTTCTTTTTCACTTCAATCTTTCTACACTTTACTCATCACTTCATGGCAGATTTTTGACCTCTTTTTGCTGCCCTTTTGTCCTTTGAAACACTCCCAATTTGATTAAAATAAATCTATTCCAATCCTTCTTTAATAAGTAACACATAAACTTAGTTACACATTATAATTTCAAGTCAAAAACCAACTAAATTCTTCTCTCTCTCTCTCTTGTACTTTCACGCCAGCTATGGGGAAGTCCTTGCTGCCATTTCTTTTTTTTTTTTTTAATCTCATTTTAAAGTGTCTTTAACTCCTCCTATCTTTCTTTATACACCCTCTCATTCACACATTAACCCTTTATCATTCTTTACAATTTTCCTCTCTATTTTCCTCTCTTTCTCTCTTCATTTGTTCTTGTTCTTGCAAGAACACTTGCTGCCCCTATTCTATATTTGACCTCCCACACATATTTTTTCAAGATCTCTTAGTAAAACTTTTATTCCAAGCTTCCATAGTTGATGTAGGTAAAGTATAGTGAGAGTTTCATGCATCAAATAACTTTTCATAAGCTTAAAAGCTAAGGATGATGATGCCAAAATGAAACACTCATCCTACTCATGGTTATTCTCTTGTGATATTATTATTTTCTTGCTAAAAGTGATTATATTTTGTAGATCTAACTTTTATGTAACTTTGATTATGTTTATGTTTGGATCTATGAGTTTATAGTTTACTATTATAGAATTCTTTTATATTTATGTTCATAGTAAGTGTAGGTCTTGGTTTTGAACTCAAACAAAAATGGTGAAATTCGTATCTAAGCAAGACCCATATTTAAAAACCACTTTTCAAGTGTCAAAATGGAAGTTTTACTTGAGATAATGAAGGCTTAATGGGTATATATCATCAAGACTTCATTTTATATGGTTCAAAGGTGATTTTCAAAGATTATTTTTCAAAACAAAATTCTATTTTCGGATCTAGACAAAGGCATAACTTAAAAACATGTTTTTCCAACTCAAAAATGAAGTTTTTATTCAATATATGGAAGGCTCTAAGATAGGATATAAGGGATGAATTTTCATAAGTTTAGATGGATTTTATCAAAAGATATCAAAACAAATTTTGTAAATTCGGATCTCAACTAAGACCAATGTTGGATACCATTTTTCAACACCAAATTGAAGGATTTGTTTAAAAAATGAAGGGCTTATGGAATAGGTATCAATAGGAGATGTTTTTGATAAGTAAATGGTAGATCTACTAATAGAGATTCTTAAAATAGGAAGAGATGACAAAGTATAAAATTTGAGTTTTATCCTAACCTTGTGAAATTTGGATGGTTTCAAAACCATGCCTTAAAAACCCTTTTATTAACTCCAAAACTTGTGTTTAATATGAAAAATGAAGAGTATAGGTCATGGATATCATCAAGTAATGATTTTTATAAGTTGAGATGGGATTTGCTAAGAAAATATGTAGAGCAAGGAGTAGAAATAGTGTAGGAAATTTGAGTTGCGTGTCATTTTAAGAAATTCGTAATAATGGAGTAATAGCATGAAAACACTTATTTTCCAATCTCAAAATAGAAGTTTTATTAAAGAAATGAAGTCCTTAGTGGCTAGGTATGGTTGGGCCTTAAGTTTCTAAGTATCAAATGAGTTTACTTAAAGGAATCACCACAAGAATAATTTTTACAAAATTCGGATTTTGGGATGAATCCTATTTAAAAACATGTTTACAAAGTGTAAAATGGAAATTTTTATTGAAAAATAAAGGCCTTAAGGAATATAAATAATGAGGACTTAATTTTAATAAGAATAAATAAATTTGATTAAGGAATTTTTTTAAAAACAAGTGGGAATTGTCAAGAACACAAGACTAGCCTTTCTAAGTTGATCTTTCATAAAGTCTTACAAGGAAAAAGTTTTCTAAATATTTCTTTTATTAAATATCATCAAGAACATGTGCATATATATCTCATGACATATCATTTATGATAGTAACTTGTTCATATTGCATGAATACTTGCTTTGGATAGTAGAAACTTTATGAACTTTCACAAAATCAATTTTCTAAAATTGTTTTCACTACTGATCTAAACTGATCAGATCTTTTCGAAGCTTAAAAATTTTCAAAACTTAAAGATGATATTATAATTAGATAGATCTTTCGAAGTAGGTAGAAGTCGATATATAACTTGCTAAATTCCGAGTTAAAATGACCAAGTTATGGCCGTTTTAAGTTGGAATTCCCGTATAGGATGAGAGTTACGAATTTGATAGTTTGTATGGGATAGAGTGGATTAGTTTTGAGTTGAAATACTCATTTGGGTATTTCTTTCCTTAGGTGACTTTGCTTTCAAGGATTCGTTGCCACCCAACTATTACGATTAAAAGACCGGAGTCCAATGGACATGTGAGTTTTCCTCTTATTTTGTTATCTTATTTGTGCTTGTAGCTAGTTGCATTAGAATAATAGGAACAAGATAAAAACCGATATGAATGGAGATGGGATAGATGATGAGACTTTGATGTATGTATGCCAAAGAATATTAAAGCATATCAAAACCATGAATTGATTGGATAACTGTACTGTTCATATTGTTTTGTTTATGTATATGATATTGGTTGGTCATTCTAAAGAATGTATGAATAATTTGACCTAAGCAAAAATAAATTGGTCATGCATCGCATCGGTCAAGTTGCATTTGGTAGCGTGCTACTCCTACGCAAGAAGATCGGTATGGTCCGAGGTCACGTTTAGAGAATGAGACCTAGTATCAAATTTCATTCATAGGGAACTAAAGTGCACCGAGGATGCATCCCATGAATGAGCCTAACCGAGTCGATTGCTATAAGCCTAGGGGGCTTGGGGATTAGCAGTAAGTCGTGTAGACTTTCAATACCATCCCTAACTTTAGATACGGAGGGCGTAAATCCGTTCTGTTTACGGGTTCCAGATACCCATACATAATTGTCTACTCATGTGTTTGTTCATGCATAGCATATGGATGATTTATAACTTGCTTGTTATGGTACAAAATTAAGGGAAGTCTCACTAAACTAGTGTAGCTTATACCCCAATAGAATGTTTGAATAAATAGGTTGACTTAAGAATGCTACCGGAGGATCGAGATGGTTGGAGCCGAGTATGACTTCAGGATTCTAGCAGGAAGTAAGAATACTTCAAGATATTAGCTAGGTCTTGTGAATTGCTTTATAATAGTTTTATGTAGTGAAATCTTTTGATGAATTGTAATTGAAGTATAGTGAATTGTATTTCCTTTACATTGTTACTCAAGTTGTATCAATATAAAATGTATCACTCCGATATGTCTCCTCTATATGTTAGATACCTTGTACATAGTATGGAAGCCTTCGTGTGACTGAGGTGGTCATTCTTAGGCTTTAATATTATGTATGGTGGACTGCCACGTTTAGGGTACCCTTCGAGGCGTGACATTATCTCCAATCCGTGGAATAGAGCACTAGATCGACTTTGTACTCGAAGCTGCAATTCAAATAAATCGGCTTATAGGAGTAATCCTGAGGAGACTAAGGAGCTTTAAAGGCAGGTTCAAGAGCTGATGGAAAAGGGGTACGTGAAAGAAATGAGTCCGCGTGCAGTACTGGTGATTCTTGTGCCTAAGAAGGATGGGTCATGGATGATATGTGTTGATTGCCGAGCCATCAATAATATCACAACAAAGTATTGCCATCCTATTCCTCGCTTAGATGATATGTTGGATGAATTACATGGCTCATGTGTGTTTTCTAAAATTGATTTAAAATGCGGATATCATCATATTAGAATGAAGGAAGGAGATGAGTGGAAACCGCATTCAAAACAAAGTATGGTTTATATGAATGGTTAGTTATGCCCTTTGGCTTAACTAATGCACCACGTACTTTTATGAGATTGATGAAAAATATTTTGCATGCTTTTATTGGAAAGTTTGTGGTCATTTATTTTGATGATATTATGATTTATAACATGAATTTGGAAGACCATGTGAAACATTTGAAATCTGTTCTTGATATGCTTCGAAAGGAGAGATTATTTGCTAACCTTAAGAAGTGTACTTTTTGCATAGATAGGCTTGTATTTCTTGGCTTTGTTGTTAGTGCACAGGAAATACAAGTAGATGAAGAGAAGGTTTGTGCTATCCAAGCATGGCCTAGTCCAACAAACGTGAGTCAAGTAAGAAGTTTTCATGGACTAGCTAGCTTCTGTAGGAGATTTGTGAAGGACTTCAGTAGTATTGCAGCACTAATAATTGGAGTTATCAAGAAGAATGTGGGCTTCAAATGGGGAGAAGATTAGGAGAAAGCTTTCAAGTTGATAAAGGATAAGCTTACACATGCTCCTTTTCTTGCTTTACCTAATTTTACTAAAACTTTTGAAATTGAGTATGATGCTTCAGGTTTAGGGATTGGAGCAATACTGATGCAAGAAGGACGACCTATTGCATATTTTAGTGAAAAGCTAGGTGGGGCAGCCTTGAAGTACCTACTTATGATAAGAAATTATATGCATTTGTTAGAGCTTTAGAAACCAGGCAACATTACCTATGGCCAAAGGAATTTGTGATTCATACGGATCATGAATCCTTGAAGCATTTGAAGGGCCAGCAAAAACTAAACAAGAGGCATGCGCGTTGGATGGAGTATATCGAGACATTCCCTTATGTCATTCGCTATAAGCAAGGTAAAGACAATATTGTTGCTGATGCACTTTCCTGTAGATATGTCTTAATCTCACCACTTGATGCTAAGTTACTTGGTTTTGAATATGTTAAAAAATTATATGTTGTAGACCAAGATTTTGCTGAAACTTATGCAAATTGTGAAAAGACTACCTATGGAAAATTCTTTAGACATAATGGTTATTTGTTTAGAGAAGATAAGTTGTGTATTCCAGATCATTCAATAATGGAGTTACTGGTGAAGGAAAGTCATAGTGGTAGATTGATGGGTCAATTTGAGGTAGCAAAGACTTTAACTGTTTTGTAGGAACATTTTTATTGGCCTCGGATGAAAAGAGATGTTGAAAGAATTTGTGAGAAGTATATTACTTACAGGCAAACTAAATCCCGAGTACAACCACATGGTTTGTACACGCCATTACCTATTCCTAGTGAGCCTTGGGTAGATCTTTCTATGGATTTTGTCTTAGGATTGCCTAGGAGTAAGAATGGTAGGGATTCTGTATTTGTTGTAATGGATCGGTTCTCTAAAATGGCACATTTTATTCCATGTAACAAAACTAATGATGCTTCTCATATTGTAGATTTGTTCTTTAGAGAGGTTGTTTGACTTCATGGTATGCCTAGAACAATTGTGTCTGATAGAGATACAAAGTTCTTAAGTTACTTCTAGAAGACCTTGTGGAGTAAATTAGGGACTAAATTATTATTTTCTACAATTTGTCGTCCACAATCGAATGGTCAAACTGAGGTAGTCAATTGGACTTTATCTACTTTGTTAAGGGCTATTATTAAGAAGAACATTAAAACTTGGGAGGAAATGTTTACCTTATGTGAATTTGCTTATGACCGTACCATTCATTCTGCTACTAAATATTCACCATTTGAGATTATGTATGGTTTTAATCCACTGATTCCGTTGGATATGTTGCCTTTACCTGTTTCTGAATTTGTTAATTTAGATGGTAAAAAGAAGGTGGAGTTTGTTAAGCAAATTCGTGAAAAGGCCAGGGTTAATATTGAAAGGCATACATAACAGTATGCTAAGCAAGCTAATAACGGATGATGTCAGATGGTGTTTCAACTCGGTGATTAGGTTTGGCTGCACATGTGCAAGGAAAGATTTCTTAAGCAAAGGCATTCCAAGTTGCTTCTAAGAGGCGATGGTCCTTTTCAAGTCCTAGAGCGCATCAATGATAACGCTTATAAGCTTGATCTACCAAGTGAGTACATAGTAAGTGCTACTTTTAATGTTTCTGATCTAAGTCCTTTTGATGCAGGCGATGAAGATTTGAGGACAAATCCTTCTCAAGAGGAAGGGAATGATGGATTTGTGGCAGAAGACCAAGGGTAGATCCAATTGTGATGCCACCTGGACCGGCTTTAAGGACCCGAGCTAAAAGATTCAAAGAAGCGATCAATAGGTTGATTCAGAAGATTCAAGAGGAGGAGACAGAATTTCAAATCATCCAAAATGAATCCAAGCTAATCAACACATCATTAAGGAAAGCTCGGGAATGGATCAGAATAAGTTTGAAGTGAATGGATCAAAGCTGGCAAGGAAAGCCGCCAACTTTCACTATAGGCTGTCAGCCTTTAAAACAAGCAAGTTGGCTTTGACAACGTTCTCTACACGACCAGCGTATGTGAACACTGGCACAATGCCACCGGCCTTGAAGCTTACACCATCGATGTAGGACTTAAGCCGCCGGCCTTTATGCAGGCATAGACTAGAAGTTGCTCTAGGATTTTAATTCCAATTTAAAGGCCGCCAGCTTTTCTTGTGTAACGATTTGTTTTATTATTTGTCTTTTGGTTTTCCTTCATATGGTTATATAAACTCCTTTGGACTGTATGAAACAAATCAAAATATTTTGAATGAAAATTGAAAGTATTTCTCTTAGGTTCTTGAGTGAACTTTTTTCTAAACTTATCGGATATAATCCGTGGCGTTCAACCTTTGACTTGTCAATCGAACTTTCCATATTTGATTGTGGCTTCTCTGATGGATACCAAGGTTTCTTGTCTCTCTATAGACAATGGGTCGCGGTAACCATACAACACGAATGATCTTGGAATTGAAATCAAACGTATTGGTATTGGGTTGCGTCGATAAATTAGCGTAGTTTATATTAAGAGGTATCGCTACTAATAAGGTCATACACATTCTTCAGTTTTCACACATCCATACATAACATATACGCATACAAAATATTACCCTTTTTTATATATTATAACGAAGTTCATCGATTTGCCCTGATTCTTCATATATTGAATCCATTCATATCAGTTCTTTCTCGTTTTTGCTTTAGCTCACTGATCGCTGTCGTCGAAAATTTCAAGAGACCTAATCCATAGGAGGCCATTGCAAGAAAAATCGGGTCACAGACACTCGCTTCAATCGACTATCAATCAATCTTTACTTGTTTTACAGCATTGATTGCAAATCATAGAGAAACCCATGATTTCTCGATCAATTTTGGAATTGGGTCGTTAAATCATTCTAGTGTAATTTCATTAACAGGTTGTTTGTATATACATTACCAATATTGGAGGTGTGATTATGTTCGAGGTGAATATAACGATAATGGCTAACAGTAGTGGTAGTGTTGTCTTAGGTGGTGGTTTTGTGGAGGAGACAGCTGTCAACTAAGCTTTAATACCATGAGAAGATCTAAAGTGTTAGTGTTACTTTCACCCTAACACAATATCACATTATATAATATATATGTCTAAAATTACAAAAACCCATAAGTAATAAAACTAAATCATCTCAATACGAAAAATGGGAGTGAAAGTGTCATTTGAATATAAAAGTAGTAATGACAAAAAATAATTTTTTATTGGTAAGGGATATTATAGTCATGGTTTATTTATTTTCAATTTTTCTAAAGTTATAAATGAAAATGCTAGTTCTTCTACTTACTTGATTGATTCTTGTGATTTATGGCATGGCAGACTTCGAGACTGACAGATAGTCCTTTAGGTAATTGAGTCATCGTCAGTTTTTTTTTAGTGTGCAACTTCTCTTCTTTCTCTTTTTTTTTTTTCAATAATTTCTTTTTATAATCTAGGTGGCTGGATTGCCCTAGCAAGCCTACCTTTAGGCCTCCATAAGTGTAGAACTCCAATAACAGATCCTTTTGTTGGTGAAGGGAAAGAGCATTCCCCAGTTCCAATGAGTTAATTTCTAATATTAATTATTCATTCAAGCATATGTAAATGTGAAGTTTGTGTTGAATATAAACAAATTAAGAAAACATGCGCATTTGTTTAAAAGAATCCAAATATTAATTTTAATTTGCACTAATTTAGGTGAGTTGAAGCAAACCATGACTAGAGGAGGTGAAAGATATTATATAACCTTCATAGATGATTTTTCTTGATATACTAAAGTTTATTTACTTAGAAATAAAGATGAAGCTTTTGATATGTTTTAATATACAAATTGAGATAAATAATCAAATTAAATGAGAAAATTAAAAGAGTCAAGTCAGATAGAGGTGGTGAGTATGTTTTCCTTAATGAATATTGTGAAAAGGAAGGGATAATTCATAAAATAACTCCACCTTATTCCCCATAATCAGATGGAGTAGTTAAAATGAAAATATGATCTTAAAAAATAATGAATTGTATGCTTATAAATTCTAATGCACCTAAAAATCTTTGGGAAGCCATATTTAATAGTGTGTCACTTATAAATAGGATACCTTATAAGAAAACACAAAAAACACCTTATAAACTTTGGAAATGCTAGTCTCCTAATTTGAAATATTTGAGAGTATGGGAGTGTCTTGCTAAAGTTATGCTTCTTGATCCTAAGAAAAGAAAATTAGATTTTAAAACTTCAGATTGCATGTTTATTGGATATGCTGAACATAGTCCTGCATATAGATTTCTTGTCTTAAAAAGTGATGTGCTGAATTGCAATATCATTGTTGAGACAACAAATGCAAAATTCTTTGAACATGTATTTCCTTTAAAAATCTAAAAATATCCCTATACAGTAACTTCTGAAAATGTTTCTGGAAATGTTTCTAAAAATGAAGATTTAAGAAGAGGTAAAAGATCAAGGAAAGAAAATTTTTTTGGAAATGGTCTTTATACCTATTTTATTGAAAATGATTCATTAACCTTTTCAAATGCAATTTCCTTTTCTAATGGACCATTTTGTAAAGAAGTCAATAAAGGTTTATTTTACAAAATAAAACATGGGAATGGGTATATTTACCTCATGGAGTTAAACTTATTGGCTGTAAATGGATTTTTAAAAGTAAATCAAATCATGATGGTTCAATTGATAAGTTTAAAGCCAAATTGGTTGCTAAAGGTTTTATTCAAAAGCAAAATGTTGACTATTTTGATACATTTCCTTATAATTAGAATTTTTCTATTCGAGTTTTGATTACTTTGGCTTCAATTCTTAAACATTTTCATCAAATGGATGTAAAAATAGCCATTCAAATGATGATTTGGAAAAGAATATATGGTACAACCCAAAGGCTGTGTTGTTCCGGGACAAGAACAAAAAGTTCGTAAACTTCTTAAATCTTTATATAGTTTAAAATAAGCTCCAAAATAATGATATGAGAAAATTTGACCAACTTTTATTATAAAGATTTCTCTACTGTTGAAATTCATAGATGTGTTTATACAAAACTTGTTGATAATGATTGTGTGATTATATGCCATATGTAGATGATATGCTTATCTTTGGTACTAGTCTTGATGTAGTACCTAAAATAAAGTCTTTTCTTACTTCTAAATATGATATGAAAGACATGGGTGAAGCAAGTGTTATTTTGGGTGTTAATATCATAAGGAAATGATAGTATCATGCTATCACATAGACATTATGTTGAGAAACTTCTTAAGAAGTTTGGCCACTTTGATGTCAATCTTGTGAGTATCTCTTATGATGCTAATACTCAATTAAAGAAAAATGGAAGTAGTAGGATTGGTTAGTCTAAGAGTGCACAAATAATTGGAGGTCTTATGCATTTAATGAATTTTTCAAGACCTGACGTAGCATATGCTGTGTAGATTGAGTAGGTATACACACAATCCTGGTCATGATCATTGGACTATATCAGTTAGATTGATGAAATATAGGAGAGGTACCATAAATTATGGTATTCTATATAATGGATTTCCCATTGTATTAGAAGAATATAATGATGCCAATTGGATCTCTGATTCAGTTGAGACACAATCTACAAGTGGTTATGTACCTTGATGGTGGTGCAATTTCATGGAAATCAACCAAACAAACTATTATAGCTAAATCTACTATGGTTAAGAAACTTCTTAACAAATATTCCATTAGGTTTAAAACCTATACCATCTATATCTATGCATCATGATTATCAAGTGACAATATCTATTGCCAAGAATAAGACCTTCAATGAAAAGAATAGACATATTTGATTGAGATATGATGTAGCGAAGTAGCTACTAAAAGATGGAATAATTTCAATAGATTATGTGATGTTAGAAGTGAATTTGGTCGATCCTCTAACTAAACCTTTGGGAAGAAAATTAATAAATAAAACATTGAGGGGTATGGGACTAAAGCCAAGTTGGGGTATCAACAATAGTGGTAACTCAACCTATTGATTGGAGATCCCATAAAATAGGTTCATATGGGTAATAACAAGTCATTAGTTGATTTGTTTAACACTATTAAATATTATCCCTCCAATGGTATGTGTAGTGCTAAACTGCAAAGAAAGTGAGGTTATGTAAATCTCTTAATTAATTTTCATATCCTTTAAAAGTGGTGCATTCTATAGTATGCACTTGATGGAATGACCTATATGAGTATGGAGTGGGGCTGTTCCTATAAGATTTGTGGCAAAATCTTTAAAGCACTCACGAATAACCAAACACTCACATGGCTTATTAGCACAAAACTATGATAAATAGTAGAAAAAATGTGGAGTATAATGTGATTAATAAGCATTTTAGTTTACAGTAAAATTCTTAGTCCTAGAAAATTAAGCTTCACAATTTATTTTGTAAGTTATTGCTAATTTTTTTAGGTCTAGTTCATAATCCTATAGACGCCACATTCGAGGCATAATACTCATATGAGGAAACCCCATATTTTTTTGCCTTTTTGTTTATGTCCTTTTGAAATATATGGGGATTACTATAAGGAATAGTAGTATTTAAAAAGGACTTGTGTCCCACAATCCTTAGAGAAAGTTTTTTTTTTTAATCTTTAATTATTAACTTACTTCTTCATACGAGCTTATAAAGAGTTAGGGGAAAGATAGGAGTTTGCACACACAAGTATTAGGTTGAACTAGCGTAACTTTCTGGATCTACGCTCTCTAGTATGATAAATAACTGGCTTGGTTCAAGGAAACATTTTATTTTCGTGTTATTATTTTAATTAATTCGGGCATTATTATTTTAATTAATCGGGATGATATCTCAATCTAGCAAAATTTGACTAGTTCAAAACTATTTACCACATTTCTGATTTTGTTGCTCCATTACTCTTATTATTCGGCCAGTGAAAAAAAAAAAAAAAAAAACTTATCTCCCCATTACATAATCTTATCTAATTGCTATGGATATTTTTTCTACCCATTACAACTTTTGTTTCTGTATATCATTATCCATTTTATCCAAAAAAATAATAATAATAATGCTACTCACTACTATTTTTCTTCTTTTCACATTTATGGGTTTTTCTCTTATTATTTTCTGTTGTTCTGCTATTTAGCTTTATTAAAAGGCTTGTTGAGTACTCGGATACGCCCATAGGTTTTTACGTTTTATCCCGTTTGATGAATTGTTCTCATGGACAGTGCTTAGCATGTCCTCAAGCATATTTACACGCTTTTCTTTACAACAAATTGTTGGCAGATCGATTTTGGTTTGAAGTGGAGCTCATTAACTGCACTCACTGGATGCTCGGCTATGGACTATTGAGTGCTCTGTACTTGCGCCATAGGTGCTCATTAACTGCTGTTGCTGCACTTGCTTCAAGTCTGCTCGGTATACGCAACACAACGAAAGCTCGGATACTCAGACATGGAGCAGCTTCGCTGTTCGGGCTTTGGCTACCAGGACTTTTGTTCAAAGAGGAGCTACTCAGTTTCCTTAAAGCCCGTGTAAAATAAGAGCAAATCACTGAGACATTCAAATAGTAATTCAATTTAAATAAATGAAGAAAATATGCAGCTCGGATATCTTTAACGAGTTATGGAACGTATCTATTTGTTTCTACTGCAGGTTGATTGGCTGTACATGGAATTCCGAATTCAAATTGAATCACTACACTACCTGATTCAAAAGGTTCTCGCAAAGACAAAACTTATTTGATTACAATTTCAATTTAAACATGAGATAACAAATCTAGTCTTTAACTAAGATTTCGAATAGTTTTGCGAATTTAAGAAAATAGGACTTTGCACTATAGTTAGCTCAGCACCAATCATTTGGAGGTAGTCGTCTCCAAGGGTTGGAACTGGTGTTCGGACATGGGCTTCATGATTTGTGATGGGCGCTCAAGTGTGCTCCAGATTGACACTTTGGTGCTCCATACAGCTGCTGTTGGCGCTCAGTGATTGAACTGCCGTCTTGGTTCTGCCTATGAGTAAAGCACCCCATTTACAACCTGTAGGCGCTTCAAAAGGGCACTCCAAGAGTAAACAAAGTGTGGTCAGTGACGGCACTTCGATTCTGCCGCGTTGATCTTTTAGGCGACACTCAAATTCAGCAAGACTCGGTGGCTGCTTCAGGGCTGCAATCGTGTTGGTCTCTGCTCAACTCTGCTATTGTTATAATTTACTGAAACTCTCGATTTTTCAATTCCATCAATAGTTGCAGCTGCAATTATTGAAATTGGTTGCGATGCTTGGTTATTGGGCACTTGATCTGCATATGGAAAGGTTCCGTCCATCAACTGCAGTTTGTAGCACCGCCTAACATCTCAGCAAGTTGGATTGGAGCTTCGGTCGGAATGGTAGCTGCTTGTCTAGTGTGTACCTGAGTCTGCAATTTTTGAGTTTTAATTCTGTACAGAACAAAAACAAAACAATAATTGCAATAGAAATAAAATTGGATATTGAAGCTTTGATTTCATCATGAGTGCAGCTAGTCATGTCCTTGCTTGAATTGGTCCTGCCACTTCTGTTCTGCAATTGATGCTCAGTCTGGAATTTTGGTTGCGCTGGTTTGGTCGGTTCTCCCTGTGGTAGCTCAGTATGACAAATAACAGTGTAGTGCACTTGGTTGTGTATCCTGTGGACTACATGGGCAATCGATACTGGAAGGATGGAGCGCTTGGTGATGGCATTGGTCTGGTCTGTCTCAGTAGCTAGGAGCTTGGTCTAGTCTTTGTCTGCTGCTCCTATGGCTTAGCTCTCCAACTCAGTTCATGAGCTCTCGAGTGTGCTGTTCTGCTCGGTGGATTTCAACTACTTGCTATTTGGTCAGTGAAGCGCTCAGATAGGTCTTATCTCAACTGCGTCTGCGTTTGATCTGGAAGCATGTGAGTCAGGTTGGCATGAGAGCTGCTTGGTGCTCATAAATGACTACTTTGTGAGCTCCTAACTATGTCATGGAGTGCTACTTTTGCATGCTAGGCCGCTCGGTTGGGATGCTCCACAGCCTTGTTTGGGCACTCGAATTCAACAAGTAGGCGTTCCATCCTTTGTTCTGCTACTCAGGTCTTTGGATTTTATGGATGGCTCTGACAAACACTTATTGCCACTAGTCTAACAATTTGAGTTCTCTGTCATTTGCTACTGTTAGACACAATTGCTGTCACACAACTCAGAGCTTGGCTCTTGTATCCTTAGGCACAAAAGCATCACCTTCATATCTTATCACGATCTCTAGAGAGCCGCTACTAAGTTATTTCAAAATTTTCCGAATGTGTCGTAAAATAATAACAACATTCATAAACTTTCACTTGAGCTGTCCCTAACCAAAATTCTTACTAAAATTTCTTTATGTGTAAATGCGCATCTTCATGAACACCAGTAAGCAAAGGTGGAATAGATTGCTTATAAATCACTGTTTAATGAATTTAAGAAAAATTCAAGCCATTTCTCTTAAAAAACCAGATTTAATCCTTTTCTTGATCTTTTAATGAGATTGATCCCTATTCATGCATTTTACCAATTTTGAATGTAATTTTCCAATGTACACACAATTTACGCATGAATTAGAACCATTTCAGCTCAGATTAATGTGTAATTTATCAGTGGGAAAAACATAATCCTGGCATGATCAGACCAATCGGTATTCTTGATGGCCTTCTCATGAAACTATTGGAGCAGCTTTTCTCCATCTCTTTACCTTGGGCTTCCAAGTTTCTCTTTAATTTAGCAAAGCAGGGCCTATGGCATGTGTTTCTAAAACAGTTGTTGGCACCTGGTGGAGGTGCATGGTGGACTTCCTCATTTTTAATTGGCTTATTATCAAGCCCGTTTTGAGTTCATGAATAACCTTCTTCAAATGACTGAAAAACTTGGAGCAAGCCAATGCTCTGGTTGAGGAATTGAATTTGCTTAAACATCTTCAATATAGTTTGTTTAAGTGTGTTGATTCCCTGGTCAGTTGAAGTGTTGATATTGTTGTTGTTATTGCCGTTACTGGCCATTTTGGACTAGCATTTGGTGACAATCGAACTTCTTTTCATGTCTTGGCACTTGTGAGCTATTTTCTTGGAAAAACTCAAAACCCATCAACAACTTAAAGCATCAAAATATACACACAAAAGAAATGTTAATTTACATGAGAAAAGAAAATGTAGTTGCAGATACGCAACAGGTGGATGTAGAAAGGACGATTGAATAATAAGTGGCTTTAGATTTTGGACAAAATCTGCAACTTTTTATTGATTTCTCAAAGTCAAATACACGACTCAGGGCTTTAGCGATAGAGGGTGTTGATTGTTAATTTGGGCACATGGGCTCCTTTGGTTCAGTCCGACTAATCTAAAGCTTGGTGAACTCATTAAGCCTAAGCCCATTCAGTCTTATTTAACTCTCTACATGAATATGAGACTGAAAGTAGTCTCTTGACTTGGTAAGTTAACCTCTGAAATAGGCATTTGACAAAGCCAACCTAAATCACTCAACCGCACACCCACTCAATCTCTATTATCTTACTCCCAATGAGATGACTTTATGGCTTAACTCTCACGACTATGGTAATTGTTCTCAATTTTCCACTACTTCATGTCTTCTATGACGTTAGCAACTGCAAAGAGTCCTCTCATGTAAATACCCCATGAGAAAGCTTTTAGAGGTAAGACATGCAGTTGTACCGTTGTTACTATATCGAATCAGTAATTCTCTATATTTGAATATTTTTATCCTCGCCCGAGGTAAATACTAATTTAAGTATCGGAGTGTTTGCATCAGACAATCCCTTAATATCTCTTAACCGTGCTTGTTTTATATAGGCTCGTTATCAAGTCCAATGACTGAAAAGCCCCTACTGGTTTCGAATTAATGATAGAGGGCAAGTACATTTATTAAGATTACATTAGAAACAAAGATAATGGAATCTCTAAATTGATGGCGAATCCTTTTCCTTGTTTTTATTTTTTTCCCCCTTTTGTTGGAGCTATCACAAAACCTTTTAATGACTATTTTGATATGTGTTAGCTCTTTAGAGTTTGCAAGCAGAATGGGTAACACGGACTAATCAATAAACTCACAAAATGTGAGTTGGACTAAAAATTTCAACTTGCATTAGTTGTACGGCTATTTTAGCCTACCACGTATATAACCCACATGTTAAAGGGCCCATCCTGCTGCGGGTTGGGTTGGTCAAAGAAAATATGTGTGTGTGAAACTTTTTTGTGTTATATGAAATTTGAATTGTGAAGAATAAAATTGCAGGAGATGGTTTTGCTGTCTTTTTATCCCAACAATAAATTTATGATCCTTTAACGGTTCTCTTTTGCTAATTTCAATGGGGGAGCATGGTGAAGAAAATTAAGGGACTAATTAGTAGATAGATGAATGGGGTCAAAGATTAAATAATAATTATTATTATTAAATTTATGTGAAGGATGAGATTTCTTGCTATTTAAATGCATCACGACAAAGTATCTTCACATGACATGCGCATTTGCTCCGACAAGACCTGCACGAACTTCCTCAGTTGGTTTAAGGCAATATAGTTCTTTGTTGGTTTTACTACAAGGTTTAATACTACAATTTTGTTCATTATTTATTTTTTAGATTAGATAAACGGCACAGTTTGGTTTTTGAACAGGAAACGATATTCAAAACCATCACCGACAATTTTGAATCGGAGTCAGACTGGTTGTCGGTTTTAGAACTGACTATAGAATCATTGGTTTCACGGTTTATGGATGGTTCTTTGGCATAGAACGGGTTGAACCAGCGATTCCATCCAGCTCTATTGAAAAAAATAAAAAATATATTAAATATAGAATTATTAATATTTAATTAATTCATATAAATAAGTAATCTATTACTTATTCACATTATTTAATATAGTACTATCAACAAAACAAATAAACATAACTTAAAAATCAATATAATTAGTTTAAATAAATTTTTCCTAAAATCAAAATTGATTTCCTTAATAACATGAGACTATTTTTTGCATTTTAATTTTCTTTATACCGTCTAGAGTATTTTGTAATATCATATTACTAACTACAATTGATATTGCATATGTTTGTATACAAATAAATATGCATCTAAACAAATCTTTCAAAAATTTAAGTTAAATAATTTAATATTTTTAGATCAATAATTATTTGAGTTAAAATTTATTTATTGAAAACTAAAATTCATTTATTATTTTTATTTGAAAAAAAAGGCAGTTTGTAGTTTTAAAACTAGAACCGAGAACTGCAACGTTGGGAGCGATTTGGTTTTTTTAATTTTAAGACTTGGAACCAGCGGTTTCAGTTGTGATTCGGTTCGGTTTTGAAACCGTGCCAATGTCTATTTTAAATGCAATAAAAATTGTTTTACTACGATTATCTGGAACATATGCAAGGTTCAAATAGTGCTTTTCAAGATGCTCATTGAAAACTTTTTTAATTTTTTGGGTTGTTATTTGATTGTTCATCATATTATATTGATTGATAATATATTTCAAACTTTCAATTCAAATTTGAATTAGGTTGTTATTTAGATAATGCTTGGGATGTATTAATACTTTTGTAGTAAATGTGTTGTTAGATGACTTGGTTTTTAATATTTGATCTTTCAAATTATATGTTTAACTATTTAGTTATTTTGAGTGAAATTAAGACACATACTTTTAGGAAATTATGGAAATAAGATTTTTTTAATTTAAAAAGAACATACCCTTTTAATATCATTATATTATAATATTAAATTTTTGCATTAAAAGAGAAAATCTTAGGGGGTTTGCAAGCTAGCCACTTAATTTGCCAACCGGTGAAATCTTAGCCCTGATTACTATGCGAGATAAAGTAGGGTAGGACGAGTCGACCCGCATAGCTCGTTTGCACAACTCTAGTTCTTCATGCTACCATTCAATGACCTACTAACCTAAGACCGTAAGTGAGTCGAGATAGCTCGTGAGCTAATTGAATCGAGTTTGAACTTATCGAGTATGAAATCGAGTAGAGTTCAAGCTTCCAAATCAAAGCTTGAGCTTGATTGAGTTGAGTTCGAGTTTGAGTTTTTCATTCGAGTAACTTCTAGTTTTGTACTATATCGACTTGACTCGACTCATTTACAACCCTATTTAACCTCTGTGTTGGCAACTTCTAGATTAGTGCCCTTTTCCCTTTCCTTGACCTTGCCACGTTGTCTTCATAAGTTGAAAATAAACTCCTTGTTGAGTATATAAGCTTGTCATATGTTATTGGTTTTTTTTTTTTTTTTGGTTGAAGCATTCCTTCATAGATATTGGTGACCCATGAGTCATATCTTATTGGTTGCTTCTTCAAATTTAGGAATTTCTCTTTTTCTCTTCTTCCCATGCTTTTGATGGTTATGAAGCGTCCTTCATGGCTATGTCACTACAAAGGTTAGGGTATCATTGTAACAGTCCAAGGTGACTGCTTTACGGGACTTAATATTGATAACCTCTTGCAAATTACAAGACTACCTTCTTAAACTTGTTGGAAAGTATCACATACAATCATTGGTGTTAATTTAGGGGAGATGTCTATATAATGGGTACATTCGATAATTATTTCTGTATTGTACATCAGATCTTCCACTTGACATCCCTCTTGATAAGTTTAACCTACTTCTTTGTATTAATGCCTTAAGGTATCTTAATTTGTGTGGAGAAGATGACCAATTGTACTTTCTTGTATTAGTGATGACGTTTTGAGTGGATTTACTTCAAAGGCTTTAAGGTGGTCGATGAACCATATAATCAACAAGGTTAGCTTACCCTTAAATATTTCATGTGATTGGTGTTTTGCCACTAATGGATTTGAACTGTTTAACCAAATAGTATAAAAATAAGACTTCCCTTCCAAAAATTGGGAAACGAGCTTCACTACTCTATTATAGACACACCTTTGCTTTTAAGTCAACAAGATGTCTCCAAATGTAACTTGAATGAAAGCACTGATCCTGCTTCTTTCCAAATGCTCATAGCTTTCATGAAGATATAACAATTCCATGAATAATAGAGCTTCATTTGACCCAACATCTTTGATATTCAATAGAGAGTTAAGAGTTGGAGTGGGTGGTTATGCCCTTTGATCGAGAAGGAATATTCATCTTTCCATTGGCAAGTCTTTTAATAATTGCCAAATTCGTTTAACATGGGTGCCATGTTGAATTCTTTAAAGGAGAAGACCGATATTTTAGACCTTAGAAATGGTGAGGCTCTTACCAAATTCCACTCCATTTGAGATTTCATGAGAATTAAAATAGGCTTAACCCTCTACAAGATGACCTTACTTATCAAATTAGCTAAATCAATTCTTCAGGATCTCCTCTAAGTAATATGTTGCAAGATTCATGGGTTAATTAGATTGATTTAGTGTGATTTGTTTGTATTTTAGTTTCCTAGAATAACTTATGTGTAATTGTCAATTAGAGCTGTTAATTAATTATTTATTCTCTAGGATATTTACCATATTTAGTCTCTTGTATAGTTATATATTTATACCAATACAAAACAAGAAATATACAATCTTTTTATACCATACATGTATATATGGTATTTGAGTAGGAACTTTATTTCTTAAATCCCTAACATTCATCTATATAAGCCCATCTCTTTCCTCTCTATTCCTTTTCTCAGCATCATGTCTAAGATTTCGGAGAACACGCTCACTATAGACCTGCTTACATCCATGACTACCACTCAGGTTCCTACCTTAGAGTCCCACTCCATTCAAATTACCATGATTAAATTAAATGGAGAGAATTTCTTGCATTGGTCCCAATATGTGCACATGTATATCTATGGTAGGGGAAAGATGGGATATTTGACTGGAGAAAAGAAGGAACGTACACTTGGTGATTCTAGCTATGCTACGTGGGATGTGGAGAACTTGATGGTGATAACATGGTTAGTGAATTCAATAGAGGAAGACATAAGGTCCAACTATATGTGCTATCATATGGCCAAAGAGCTTTGGGACAATGTCAACTAAATGTACTCAGACTTAGAAAATTAATCTCAAGTGTATGAGTTGATTTTGAAATTGGAAGAAATCCACCAAGGTGAGTATACTATCACTAGGTATTTTAATTCCTCGAAACGTCTTTAGCAAGACTTAGATCTCTTCAGTGATTATGAATAGAAATGTACTCATGATTGTAACCATTATAAAAAAAATGGTGGAGGATAATCTTTTTTTGGAAGTTTCTTATTAAACTTAACATGGAGTTTGATGAAGTTAGAGGTAGGATCATCGGTAGATAGCCGCTTCCATTGATCGGTGAAGTTTTCTCTAAAGTTCGCTGTGAGAAGAATTGCCATCTTGTTATGCTAAAAAAGGAAAACCCCAATAACCTTGTTGAAAACTTTGCTTTTGCAACTAGGGTGAATGCTAGCTAAAATATTAACAAGAAATCTAATGACAAACCTCATGTTTGGTGTGACTATTGCGATAAAGCATGTCATACACGTGAGACATGTTGTAAACTTCACGAAAAGCTAGCAAATTGGAAGGGCTCTCATGAAGGATGGTCTAATAAGACTCCTGTTGCACATGAGGCAAATATGGCCCCCTTCAACAAAGGGTAAATTGATATCTTGAAATTGCTAAAGTTCAACCCAGGTTCATATAGTGCTCCTAATGCTTCTATGGCTCATGCAGGTTATAATTTCGAGGCATTTTCTTGTCACTCACTAAATTATTCTACTCCTTTAATCATAGATTCGAGAGCCTATGATCATATGGCGAGATTCTCTAGCTTATTTCATTCTTACCATCCTTGTTTTGGCCATGAAAAAAATTGTATAGCAAATGGATCTTATTCTTCTATAGCCACCAAAGGTTTGGTAAATCTTTCAAAAAATATTTTCTTATAGAACGCCTTTTACATGTTCCTAAACTTACTTGTAATCTACTATCGATCAGCAAATTACCCAGAGACTTTAACTATCGTGTTACTTTCTTTGAATCATATTATTTTTTTAGGAGTTGAACTTAGAGAAGATGATTGGTAGTGCTAAATTAATCAATGGCCTCTATTATTTGAAGATTAAGATTCCAAGAATACAGAAGCTCAATGTTTAAGTGGTATTAGTTCTACTCCAGTTAAGGATAAAATTATGCTTTGACATTATAGACTAGGGCATCCTAATTTTCCTTATCTTAAAAAACTTTCTTAGTCTTTAAATGATTGGATTGTTCTAAACTATGTTGTGAGAATTGCATTTTATCTAAGAGTCATAAGATTGTTTATCGTCCTAAAACTTATCAAGCTTCAAAACCATTTTACTTAATCCATAGTAACATTTGGGATCCGTTCAGAATTAATATACCCTCAAAATAAAAATGGTTTATGATGTTTATCAATGATCATACTTGTTTATGTTGGGTTTACCTGATGTTGGAAAAATCCGAGGTTGAAAAACTATTTAAAATGTTTTACACAATGATTGAAAAACCTTTTTGAAACCAAAATTGGGATTCTTCACACAAAAAATGGAGCTAAACACTCTAAAGGAATTCTTGGAATTTTTTTTCACTGAGAAAGTAGTTCATTATCAAACTTCTTGTGTCGATACACCTCAGCAAAATGATATTGCTAAGCACAAAAATAACCATCTTCTTGAAGTTTCTTCGAACTATTATGTTTTCAACGAATGTTCCTAAATATTTATGGGGAGAAGCTGCCTTAACTGCATTTTATCTTATTAATAGAATGCCTACTTGTGTTCTGAACTATATTACTCCTCTGATTGTTTTATAAAAGTTTTTCCCGAATCACAAATACCTCCAAATCGTCTCATTAACATATTTGGATGCACGGTGTATGTTCACATAAATAGTAAAGGGAGATCTCAACTTGATCCAAGGGTAGAAAAATGTATTTTTATCGGTGAAGCTCCAAACCAAAAAGGATACAAGTGTTTTAATCGAGTAGTCTTAAGAAAGCATACTACGGTGTATATTTTCATTACCTTTAAATTGTCATGTAATTCAAGACCAGGCACATGTGCAAGGAAAGATTTCTTAAGCAAAGGCATTCCAAGTTGCTTCTAAGAGGCGATGGTCCTTTTCAAGTCCTAGAGCGCATCAATGATAACGCTTATAAGCTTGATCTACCAAGTGAGTACATAGTAAGTGCTACTTTTAATGTTTCTGATCTAAGTCCTTTTGATGCAGGCGATGAAGATTTGAGGACAAATCCTTCTCAAGAGGAAGGGAATGATGGATTTGTGGCAAGAAGACCAAGGGTAGATCCAATTGTGATGCCACCTGGACCGGCTTTAAGGACCCGAGCTAAAAGATTCAAAGAAGCGATCAATAGGTTGATTCAGAAGATTCAAGAGGAGGAGACAGAATTTCAAATCATCCAAAATGAATCCAAGCTAATCAACATCATTAAGGAAAGCTCGGGAATGGATCAGAATAAGTTTGAAGTGAATTGGATCAAAGCTGGCAAGGAAAGCCGCCAACTTTCACTATAGGCTGTCAGCCTTTAAAACAAGCAAGTTGGCTTTGACAACGTTCTCTACGACCAGCGTATGTGGAACACTGGCTCAATGCCACCGGCCTTGAAGCTTACACCATCGATGTAGGGACTTAAGCCGCCGGCCTTTATGCAGGCATAGACTAGAAGTTGCTCTAGGATTTTAATTCCAATTTAAAGGCCGCCAGCTTTTCTTGTGTAACGATTTGTTTTATTATTTGTCTTTTGGTTTTCCTTCATATGGTTATATAAACTCCTTTGGACTGTATGAACAAATCAAAATATTTTGAATGAAAATTGAAAGTATTTCTCTTAGGTTCTTGAGTGAACTTTTTTCTAAACTTATCGGATATAATCCGTGGCGTTCAACCTTTGACTTGTCAATCGAACTTTCCATATTTGATTGTGGCTTCTCTGATGGATACCAAGGTTCTTGTCTCTCTATAGACAATGGGTCGCGGTAACCATACAAACACGAATGATCTTGGGAATTGAAATCAAACGTATTGGTATTGGGTTGCGTCGATAAATTAGCGTAGTTTATATTAAGAGGTATCGCTACTAATAAGGTCATACACATTCTTCAGTTTTCACACATCCATACATAACATATACGCATACAAATATTACCCTTTTTTATATAATTATATAACGGAGTTCATCGATTTGCCCTGATTCTTCATATATTTGAATCCATTCATATCAGTTCTTTCTCGTTTTGCTTTAGCTCACTGATCGCTGTCGTCGAAAATTTCAAGAGACCTAATCCATAGGAGGCCATTGCAAGAAAAAATCGGGTCACAGACACTCGCTTCAATCGACTATCAATCAATCTTTACTTGTTTTACAGCATTGATTGCAAATCATAGAGAAACCCATGATTTCTCGATCAATTTTGGAATTGGGTCGTTAAAATCATTCTAGTGTAATTTCATTAACAGGTTGTTTGTATATACATTACCAATATTGGAGGTATGATTATGTTCGAGGTGAATATAACGATAATGGCTAACAGTAGTGGTAGTGTTGTCTTAGGTGGTGGTTTTGTGGTAGGAGACAGCTGTCAACTAAGCTTTAATACCATGAGAAGATCTAAAGTGTTAGTGTTACTTTCAACCCTAACACAATATCACATTATATAATATATATGTCTAAAATTACAAAAATACCCATAAGTAATAAAACTAAATCATCTCAATACGAAAAATGGGAGTGAAAGTGTCATTTGAATATGATAAAGTAGTAATGACAAAAAATAATATTTTTTATTGGTAAGGGATATTATAGTCATGGTTTATTTATTTTCAATTTTTCTAAAGTTATAAATGAAAATGCTAGTTCTTCTACTTACTTGATTGATTCTTGTGATTTATGGCATGGCAGACTTCGAGACTGACAAGATAGTCCTTTAGGTAATTGAGTCATCGTCAGTTTTTTTTTAGTGTGTGCAACTTCTCTTCTTTTTTTTTTTTTTTTCAATAATTTCTTTTTATAATCTAGGTGGCTGGATTGCCCTAGCAAGCCTACCTTTAGGCCTCCATAAGTGTAGAACTCCAATAACAGATCCTTTTGTTGGTGAAGGGAAAGAGCATTCCCCAGTTCCAATGAGTTAATTTCTAATATTAATTATTCAAGCATATGTAAATGTGAAGTTTGTGTTGAATATAAACAAATTAAGAAAACATGAGCATTTGTTTATAAAGAATCCAAATTATTAATTTTAATTTGCACTAATTTAGGTGAGTTGAAGCAAACCATGACTAGAGGAGGTGAAAGATATTATATAACCTTCATAGATGATTTTTCTTGATATACTAAAGTTTATTTACTTAGAAATAAAGATGAAGCTTTTGATATGTTTTAATATACAAATTGAGATAAATAATCAATTAAATGAGAAAATTAAAAGAGTCAAGTCAGATAGAGGTGGTGAGTATGTTTTCCTTAATGAATATTGTGAAAAGGAAGGGATAATTCATAAAATAACTCCACCTTATTCCCCATAATCAGATGGAGTAGTTAAAATGAAAATATGATCTTAAAAAATAATGAATTGTATGCTTATAAATTCTAATGCACCTAAAAATCTTTGGGTGAAGCCATATTTAATAGTGTGTCACTTATAAAATAGGATACCTTATAAGAAAACACAAAAAACACCTTATAAACTTTGGAAATGCTAGTCTCCTAATTTGAAATATTTGAGAGTATGGGAGTGTCTTGCTAAAGTTATGCTTCTTGATCCTAAGAAAAGAAAATTAGATTTTAAAACTTCAGATTGCATGTTTATTGGATATGCTGAACATAGTCCTGCATATAGATTTCTTGTCTTAAAAAGTGATGTGCTGAATTGCAATATCATTGTTGAGACAACAAATGCAAAATTCTTTGAACATGTATTTCCTTTAAAATCTAAAAATATTCCCTATACAGTAACTTCTGAAAATGTTTCTGGAAATGTTTCTAAAAATGAAGATTTAAGAAGAGGTAAAAGATCAAGGAAAGAAAATTTTTTTGGAAATGGTCTTTATACCTATTTTATTGAAAATGATTCATTAACCTTTTCAAATGCAATTTCCTTTTCTAATGGACCATTTTGTAAAGAAGTCAATAAAGGTTTATTTTACAAAATAAAACATGGGAATGGGTATATTTACCTCATGGAGTTAAACTTATTGGCTGTAAATGGATTTTTAAAAGTAAATCAAATCATGATGGTTCAATTGATAAGTTTAAAGCCAAATTGGTTGCTAAAGGTTTTATTCAAAAGCAAAATGTTGACTATTTTGATACATTTTCCTTATAATTAGAATTTTTCTATTCGAGTTTTGATTACTTTGGCTTCAATTCTTAAACATTTTATTCATCAAATGGATGTAAAAATAGCCATTCTAAATGATGATTTGGAAAAAGAATTTATATGGTACAACCCAAAGGCTGTGTTGTTCCGGGACAAGAACAAAAAGTTCGTAAACTTCTTAAATCTTTATATAGTTTAAAATAAGCTCCAAAATAATGATATGAGAAATTTGACCAACTTTTATTATAAAGATGGTTTCTCTACTGTTGAAATTCATAGATGTGTTTATACAAAACTTGTTGATAATGATTGTGTGATTATATGCCTATATGTAGATGATATGCTTATCTTTGGTACTAGTCTTGATGTAGTACCTAAAATAAAGTCTTTTCTTACTTCTAAATATGATATGAAAGACATGGGTGAAGCAAGTGTTATTTTGGGTGTTAATATCATAAGGAAGAATGATAGTATCATGCTATCACATAGACATTATGTTGAGAAACTTCTTAAGAAGTTTGGCCACTTTGATGTCAATCTTGTGAGTATCTCTTATGATGCTAATACTCAATTAAAGAAAAATGGAAGTAGTAGGATTGGTTAGTCTAAGAGTGCACAAATAATTGGAGGTCTTATGCATTTAATGAATTTTTCAAGACCTGACGTAGCATATGCTGTGTGTAGATTGAGTAGGTATACACACAATCCTGGTCATGATCATTGGACTATATCAGTTAGATTGATGAAATATAGGAGAGGTACCATAAATTATGGTATTCTATATAATGGATTTCCCATTGTATTAGAAGAATATAATGATGCCAATTGGATCTCTGATTCAGTTGAGACACAATCTACAAGTGGTTATGTACCCTTGATGGTGGTGCAATTTCATGGAAATCAACCAAACAAACTATTATAGCTAAATCTACTATGGTTAAGAAACTTCTTAACAAATATTCCATTAGGTTTAAAACCTATACCATCTATATCTATGCATCATGATTATCAAGTGACAATATCTATTGCCAAGAATAAGACCTTCAATGAAAAGAATAGACATATTTGATTGAGATATGATGTAGCGAAGTAGCTACTAAAAGATGGAATAATTTCAATAGATTATGTGATGTTAGAAGTGAATTTGGTCGATCCTCTAACTAAACCTTTGGGAAGAAAATTAATAAATAAAACATTGAGGGGTATGGGACTAAAGCCAAGTTGGGGTATCAACAATAGTGGTAACTCAACCTATTTGATTGGAGATCCCATAAAATAGGTTCATATGGGTAATAACAAGTCATTAGTTGATTTGTTTAACACTATTAAATATTATCCCTCCAATGGTATGTGTAGTGCTAAACTGCAAAGAAAGTGAGGTTATGTAAATCTCTTAATTAATTTTCATATCCTTTAAAAGTGGTGCATTCTATAGTATGCACTTGATGGAATGACCTATATGAGTATGGAGTGGGGCTGTTCCTATAAGATTTGTGGCAAAATCTTTAAAGCACTCACGAATAACCAAACACTCACATGGCTTATTAGCACAAAACTATGATAAATAGTAGAAAAAATGTGGAGTATAATGTGATTAATAAGCATTTTAGTTTACAGTAAAATTCTTAGTCCTAGAAAAATTAAGCTTCACAATTTATTTTGTAAGTTATTGCTAATTTTTTTAGGTCTAGTTCATAATCCTATAGACGCCACATTCGAGGCATAATACTCATATGAGGAAACCCCATATTTTTTTGCCTTTTTGTTTATGTCCTTTTGAAATATATGGGGGATTACTATAAGGAATAGTAGTATTTAAAAAGGACTTGTGTCCCACAATCCTTAGAGAAAGTTTTTTTTTTTAATCTTTAATTATTAACTTACTTCTTCATACGAGCTTATAAAGAGTTAGGGGAAAGATAGGAGTTTGCACACACAAGTATTAGGTTGAACTAGCGTAACTTTCTGGATCTACGCTCTCTTAGTATGATAAATAACTTGGCTTGGTTCAAGGAAACATTTTATTTTTCGTGTTATTATTTTAATTAATTCGGGCATTATTATTTTAATTAATCGGGATGATATCTCAATCTAGCAAAATTTGACTAGTTCAAAACTATTTACCACATTTTCTGATTTTGTTGCTCCATTACTCTTATTATTCGGCCATGTGAAAAAAAAAAAAAAAAACTTATCTCCCCATTACATAATCTTATCTAATTGCTATGGATATTTTTTCTACCCATTACAACTTTTGTTTCTGTATATCATTATCCATTTTATCCAAAAAAATAATAATAATAATGCTACTCACTACTATTTTTCTTCTTTTTCACATTTATGGGTTTTTCTCTTATTATTTTCTGTTGTTCTTGCTATTTAGCTTTTATTAAAAGGCTTGTTGAGTACTCGGATACGCCCATAGGTTTTTACGTTTTATCCCGTTTGATGAATTGTTCTCATGGACAGTGCTTAGCATGTCCTCAAGCATATTTACACGCTTTTCTTTACAACAAATTGTTGGCAGATCGATTTTGGTTTGAAGTGGAGAGCTCATTAACTGCACTCACTGGATGCTCGGCTATGGACTATTGAGTGCTCTGTACTTGCGCCATAGGTGCTCATTAACTGCTGTTGCTGCACTTGCTTCAAGTCTGCTCGGTATACGCAACACAACGAAAGCTCGGATACTCAGACATGGAGCAGCTTCGCTGTTCGGGCTTGTGGCTACCAGGACTTTTGTTCAAAGAGGAGCTACTCAGTTTCCTTAAAGCCCGTGTAAAATAAGAGCAAATCACTGAGACATTCAAATAGTAATTCAATTTAAATAAATGAAGAAAATATGCAGCTCGGATATCTTTAACGAGTTATGGAACGTATCTATTTGTTTCTACTGCAGGTTGATTGGCTGTACATGGAATTCCGAATTCAAATTGAATCACTACACTACCTGATTCAAAAGGTTCTCGCAAAGACAAAACTTATTTGATTACAATTTCAATTTAAACATGAGATAACAAATCTAGTCTTTAACTAAGATTTCGAATAGTTGTTGCGAATTTAAGAAAATAGGACTTTGCACTATAGTTAGCTCAGCACCAATCATTTGGAGGTAGTCGTCTCCAAGGGTTGGAACTGGTGTTCGGACACTGGGCTTCATGATTTGTGATGGGCGCTCAAGTGTGCTCCAGATTGACACTTTGGTGCTCCATACAGCTGCTGTTGGCGCTCAGTGATTGAACTGCCGTCTTGGTTCTGCCTATGAGTAAAGCACCCCATTTACAACCTGTAGGCGCTTCAAAAGGGCACTCCAAGAGTAAACAAAGTGTGGTCAGTGACGGCACTTCGATTCTGCCGCGTTGATCTTTTAGGCGACACTCAAATTCAGCAAGACTCGGTGGCTGCTTCAGGGCTGCAATCGGTGTTGGTCTCTGCTCAACTCTGCAGCTATTGTTATAATTTACTGAAACTCTCGATTTTTATCAATTCCATCAATAGTTGCAGCTGCAATTATTGAAATTGGTTGCGATGCTTGGTTATTGGGCACTTGATCTGCATATGGAAAGGTTCCGTCCATCAACTGCAGTTTGTAGCACCGCCTAACATCTCAGCAAGTTGGATTGGAGCTTCGGTCGGAATGGTAGCTGCTTGGTCTAGTGTGTACCTGAGTCTGCAATTTTTGAGTTTTAATTCTGTACAGAACAAAAACAAAACAATAATTGCAAATAGAAATAAAATTGGATATTGAAGCTTTGATTTCATCATGAGTGCAGCTAGTCATGTCCTTGCTTGAATTGGTCCTGCCACTTCTGTTCTGCAATTGATGCTCAGTCTGGGAATTTTGGTTGCGCTGGTTTGGTCGGTTCTCCCTGTGGTAGCTCGGTATAACAAATAACAGTGTAGTGCACTTGGTTGGTGTATCCTGTGGACTACATGGGCAATCGATACTGGAAGGATGGAGCGCTTGGTGATGGCATTTGGTCTGGTCTGTCTCAGTAGCTAGGAGCTTGGTCTAGTCTTTGTCTGCTGCTCCTATGGCTTAGCTCTCCAACTCAGTTCATGAGCTCTCGAGTGTGCTGTTCAGCTCGGTGGATTTCAACTACTTGCTATTTGGTCAGTGAAGCGCTCAGATAGGTCTTATCTCAACTGCGTCTGCGTTTGATCTGGAAGCATGTGAGTCAGGTTGGCATGAGAGCTGCTTGGGTGCTCATAAATGACTACTTTGTGAGCTCCTAACTATGTCATGGAGTGCTACTTGTTGCATGCTAGGCCGCTCGGTTGGGATGCTCCACAGCCTTGTTTGGGCACTCGAATTCAACAAGTAGGCGTTCCATCCGTTGTTCTGCTACTCAGGTCTTTGGATTTTATGGATGGCTCTGACAAACACTTATTGCCACTAGTCTAACAATTTGAGTTCTCTGTCATTTGCTACTGTTAGACACAATTGCTGTCACACAACTCAGAGCTTGGCTCTTGTATCCTTAGGCACAAAAGCATCACCTTCATATCTTATCACGATCTCTAGAGAGCCGCTACTAAGTTATTTCAAAATTTTCCGAATGTGTCGTAAAATTAATAACAACATTCATAAACTTTCACTTGAGCTGTCCCTAACCAAAATTCTTACTAAAATTTCTTTATGTGTAAATGCGCATCTTCATGAACACCAGTAAGCAAAGGTGGAATAGATTGCTTATAAATCACTGTTTAATGAATTTAAGAAAAATTCAAGCCATTTCTCTTAATAAAACCAGATTTAATCCTTTTTCTTGATCTTTTAATGAGATTGATCCCTATTCATGCATTTTACCAATTTTGAATGTAATTTTCCAATGTACACACAATTTACGCATGAATTAGAACCATTTCAGCTCAGATTAATGTGTAATTTATCAGTGGGAAAAACATAATCCTGGCATGATCAGACCAATCGGTATTCTTGATGGCCTTCTTCTCATGAAACTATTGGAGCAGCCTTTTCTCCATCTCTTTACCTTGGGCTTCCAAGTTTCTCTTTAATTTAGCAAAGCAGGGCCTATGGCATGTGTTTCTAAAACAGTTGTTGGCACCTGGTGGAGGTGCATGGTGGACTTCCTCATTTTTAATTGGCTTATTATCAAGCCCGTTTTGAGTTCATGAATAACCTTCTTCAAATGACTGAAAAACTTGGAGCAAGCCAATGCTCTGGTTGAGGAATTGAATTTGCTTAAACATCTTCAATATAGTTTGTTTAAGTGTGTTGATTCCCTGGTCAGTTGAAGTGTTGATATTGTTGTTGTTATTGCCGTTACTGGCCATTTTGGACTAGCATTTGGTGACAATCGAACTTCTTTTCATGTCTTGGCACTTGTGAGCTATTTTCTTGGAAAAACTCAAAACCCATCAACAACTTAAAGCATCAAAATATACACACAAAAGAAATGTTAATTTACATGAGAAAAGAAAATGTAGTTGCAGATACGCAACAGGTGGATGTAGAAAGGACGATTGAATAATAAGGTGGCTTTAGATTTTGGACAAAATCTGCAACTTTTTATTGATTTCTCAAAGTCAAATACACGACTCAGGGCTTTAGCGATAGAGGGTGTTGATTGTTAATTTGGGCACATGGGCTCCTTTGGTTCAGTCCGACTAATCTAAAGCTTGGGTGAACTCATTAAGCCTAAGCCCATTCAGTCTTATTTAACTCTCTACATGAATATGAGACTGAAAGTAGTCTCTTGACTTGGTAAGTTAACCTCTGAAATAGGCATTTGACAAAGCCAACCTAAATCACTCAACCGCACACCCACTCAATCTCTATTATCTTACTCCCAATGAGATGACTTTATGGCTTAACTCTCACGACTATGGTAATTGTTCTCAATTTTCCACTACTTCATGTCTTCTATGACGTTAGCAACTGCAAAGAGTCCTCTCATGTAAATACCCCATGAGAAAGCTTTTAGAGGTAAGACATGCAGTTGTACCGTTGTTACTATATCGAATCAGTAATTCTCTTATTTGAATATTTTTATCCCTCGCCCGAGGTAAATACTAATTTAAGTATCGGAGTGTTTGCATCAGACAATCCCTTAATATCTCTTAACCGTGCTTTGTTTTATATAGGCTCGTTATCAAGTCCAATGACTGAAAAGCCCCTACTGGTTTCGAATTAATGATAGAGGGCAAGTACATTTATTAAGATTACATTAGAAACAAAGATAATGGAATCTCTTAAATTGATGGCGAATCCTTTTCCTTGTTTTTATTTTTTTCCCCCTTTTGTTGGAGCTAATCACAAAACCTTTTAATGACTCTTTTGATATGTGTTAGCTCTTTAGAGTTTTGCAAGCAGAATGGGTAACACGGACTAATCAACTTAACTCACAAAAATGTGAGTTGGACTAAAAATTTCAACTTGCATTAGTGTACGGGCTATTTTAGCCTACCACGTATATAACCCACATGTTAAAGGGCCCATCCTGCTGCGGGTTGGGTTGGTCAAAGAAAATATGTGTGTGTGAAACTTTATATGGTTTTTATATGAAATTTTGAATGTGAAGAATAAAATTGCAGGAGATGGTTTGCTGTCTTTTTATCCCAACAATAAATTTATGATCTTTAACGGTTCTCTTTTGCTAATTTCAACTGGGGAGCATGGTGAAGAAAAAAATTAGGGACTAATTGTAGAATAGATGAATGGGGTCAAGATTAAATAATAATTATTATTATTATTAATTTATGTGAAGGATGAGATTTCTTGCTATTTAAAATGCATCACGACAAAAGTATCTTCACATGACATGCGCATTTGCTCCGACAAGACCTGCACGAACTTCCTCAGTTGGTTTAAGGGCAATATAGTTCTCTTGTTGGATTTACTACAAGGTTAATACTACAATTTTGTTCATTATTTATTTTTTTAGATTAGATACAGGCACAGTTTGGTTTTGAACAGGAAACCGATTCAAAACCATCACCGACAATTTTAGAATCGGAGTCAGACTGGTTGATCGGTTTTAGAACTGACTATAGAATCATTGGTTTCACGGTTTTATGGATGGTTCTTTGGCATAGAACGGGTTGAACCAGCGATTCCATCCAGCTCTATTGAAAAAAATAAAAATATATTAAATATATAGAATTATTAATATTTAAATTAATTCATATAAATAGTAAAATCTATTACTTATTCACATTATTTAATATAGTACTATCAACAAAACAAATAAACATAACTTAAAAATCATATATAATTAGTTTAAATAAATTTTTCCTAAAATCAAAATTTATTTCCTTAATAACATGAGACTATTTTTTGCATTTTAATTTTCTTTTTACCGTCTAGAGTATTTTGTAATATCATATTACTAACTACAATTGATATTGCATATGTTTGTATACAAATAAATATGCATCTAAACAAATCTTTCAAAAATTTAGTTAAATAATTTAATATTTTTAGATCCAATAATTATTTTGAGTTTAAAATTTATTTTATTGAAAACTAAAATTCATTTATTTATTTTTATTTGAAAAAAAAGGCAGTTTTGTAGTTTTAAAACTAGAACCGAGAACTGCAACGTTGGGAGGCGATTCTGGTTTTTTAATTTTAAGACTTGGAACCAGCGGTTTCAGTTGTGATTCGGTTCGGTTTTGAAACCGTGCCAATGTCTATTTTAAATGCAATAAAAATTGTTTTACTACGATTATCTGGAACATATGCAAGGTTCAAATAGTGCTTTTCAAGATGCTCATTGAAAACTTTTAATTTTATTGGGTTGTTATTTGATTGTTCATCATATTATATTGATTGATAATATATTTCAAACTTTCAATTCAAATTTGAATTAGGTTGTTATTTAGATAATGCTTGGTGATGTATTAATACTTTTGTAGTAAATGTGTTGTTAGATGACTTGGTTTTTAATATTTGATCTTTCAAATTATATGTTTAACTAGTAGTTATTTGAGTGAAATTAAGACACATACTTTTAGGAAATTATGGAAATAAGATTTTTTTAATTTAAAAAGAACATACCCTTTTAATATCATTATATTATAATATTAAATTTTTGCATTAAAAAAAGAGAAAATCTTAGGGGGTTTGCAAGCTAGCCACTTAATTTGCCAACCGGTGAAAATCTTAGCCCTGATTACTATGCGAGATAAAGTAGGGTAGGACGAGTCGACCCGCATAGCTCGTTTGCACAACTCTAGTTCTTCATGCTACCATTCAATGACCTACTTTAACCTAAGACCGTAAGTGAGTCGAGATAGCTCGTGAGCTAATTGAATCGAGTTTGAACTTATCGAGTATGAAATCGAGTAGAGTTCAAGCTTCCAAATCAAAGCTTGATTGAGTTTGAGTTCGAGCTTTGAGTTTTTCATTCGAGTTAACTTCTAGTTTTGTACTATATCGACTTGACTCGACTCATTTACAACCCTACTTTAACCTCTTGTGTTGGCCAACCTTCTAGATTAGTGCCCTTTTTCCCTTTCCTTGACCTTGCCACGTTGTCTTCATAAAGTTGAAAATAAACTCCTTGTTGAGTATATAAGCTTGTCATATGTTATTGGTTTTTTTTTTTTTTTTGGTTGAAGCATTCCTTCATAGATATTGGTGACCCATGAGTCATATCTTATTGGTTGCTTCTTCAAATTTAGGAATTTCTCTTTTTTCTCTTTCTTCCCATGTGCTTTTGATGGTTATGAAGCGTCCTTCATGGCTATGTCACTACAAAGGTTAGGGTATCATTGTAACAGTCCAAGGTGACTGCTTTACGAGACTTAATATTGATAACCTCTTGCAAATTACAAGACTACCTTCTTAAACTTGTTGGAAAGTATCACATACAATCATTGGTGTTAATTTAGGGGAGATGTCTATATAATGGGTACATTCGATAATTATTTCTGTATTGTACATCAGATCTTCCACTTGACATCCCTCTTGATAAGTTTAACCTACTTCTTTGTATTAATGCCTTAAGGTATCTTAATTTTGTGGGAAAGATGACCAATTGTACTTTCTTGTATTAGTGATGACGTTTTGAGTGGATTTACTTCAAAGGCTTTAAGGTGGTCGATGAACCATATAATCAACAAGGTTAGCTTACCCTTAAATATTTCATGTGATTGGTGTTTTGCCACCTAATGGATTTGAACTGTTTAACCAAATAGTATAAAAATAAGACTTCCCTTCCAAAAATTGGGAAACGAGCTTCACTACTCTATTATAGACACACCTTTGCTTTTAAGTCAACAAGATGTCTCCAAATGTAACTTGAATGAAAGCACTGATCCTGCTTCTTTCCAAATGCTCATAGCTTTCATGAAGATATAACAATTCCATGAATAATAGAGCTTCATTTGACCCAACATCTTTGATATTCAATAGAGAGTTAAGAGTTGGAGTGGGTGGTTATGCCCTTTGATCGAGAAGGAATATTCATCTTTCCATTGGCAAGTCTTTTAATAATTGCCAAATTCGTTTAACATGGGTGCCATGTTGAATTCTTTAAAGGAGAAGACCGAATATTTTAGACCTTAGAAATGGTGAGGCTCTTACCAAATTCCACTCCATTTGAGATTTCATGAGAATTAAAATAGGCTTAACCCTCTACAAGATGACCTTACTTATCAAATTAGCTAAATCAATTCTTCAGGATCTCCTCTAAGTAATATGTTGCAAGATTCATGGGTTAATTAGATTGATTTAGTGTGATTTGTTTGTATTTTAGTTTCCTAGAATAACTTATGTGTAATTGTCAATTAGAGCTGTTAATTAATTATTTATTCTCTAGGATATTTACCATATTTAGTCTCTTGTATAGTTATATATTTATACCAATACAAAACAAGAAATATACAATCTTTTTATACCATACATGTATATATGGTATTTGAGTAGGAACTTTATTTCTTAAATCCCTAACATTCATCTATATAAGCCCATCTCTTTCCTCTCTATTCCTTTTCTCAGCATCATGTCTAAGATTTCGGAGAACACGCTCACTATAGACCTGCTTACATCCATGACTACCACTCAGGTTCCTACCTTAGAGTCCCACTCCATTCAAATTACCATGATTAAATTAAATGGAGAGAATTTCTTGCATTGGTCCCAATATGTGCACATGTATATCTATGGTAGGGGAAAGATGGGATATTTGACTGGAGAAAAGAAGGAACGTACACTTGGTGATTCTAGCTATGCTACGTGGGATGTGGAGAACTTGATGGTGATAACATGGTTAGTGAATTCAATAGAGGAAGACATAAGGTCCAACTATATGTGCTATCATATGGCCAAAGAGCTTTGGGACAATGTCAACTAAATGTACTCAGACTTAGAAAATTAATCTCAAGTGTATGAGTTGATTTTGAAATTGGAAGAAATCCACCAAGGTGAGTATACTATCACTAGGTATTTTAATTCCTCGAAACGTCTTTAGCAAGACTTAGATCTCTTCAGTGATTATGAATAGAAATGTACTCATGATTGTAACCATTATAAAAAAAATGGTGGAGGATAATCTTTTTTTGGAAGTTTCTTATTAAACTTAACATGGAGTTTGATGAAGTTAGAGGTAGGATCATCGGTAGATAGCCGCTTCCATTGATCGGTGAAGTTTTCTCTAAAGTTCGCTGTGAGAAGAATTGCCATCTTGTTATGCTAAAAAAGGAAAACCCCAATAACCTTGTTGAAAACTTTGCTTTTGCAACTAGGGTGAATGCTAGCTAAAATATTAACAAGAAATCTAATGACAAACCTCATGTTTGGTGTGACTATTGCGATAAAGCATGTCATACACGTGAGACATGTTGTAAACTTCACGAAAAGCTAGCAAATTGGAAGGGCTCTCATGAAGGATGGTCTAATAAGACTCCTGTTGCACATGAGGCAAATATGGCCCCCTTCAACAAAGGGTAAATTGATATCTTGAAATTGCTAAAGTTCAACCCAGGTTCATATAGTGCTCCTAATGCTTCTATGGCTCATGCAGGTTATAATTTCGAGGCATTTTCTTGTCACTCACTAAATTATTCTACTCCTTTAATCATAGATTCGAGAGCCTATGATCATATGGCGAGATTCTCTAGCTTATTTCATTCTTACCATCCTTGTTTTGGCCATGAAAAAAATTGTATAGCAAATGGATCTTATTCTTCTATAGCCACCAAAGGTTTGGTAAATCTTTCAAAAAATATTTTCTTATAGAACGCCTTTTACATGTTCCTAAACTTACTTGTAATCTACTATCGATCAGCAAATTACCCAGAGACTTTAACTATCGTGTTACTTTCTTTGAATCATATTATGTTTTTTAGGAGTTGAACTTAGAGAAGATGATTGGTAGTGCTAAATTAATCAATGGCCTCTATTATTTTGAAGATTAAGATTCCAAGAATACAGAAGCTCAATGTTTAAGTGGTATTAGTTCTACTCCAGTTAAGGATAAAATTATGCTTTGACATTATAGACTAGGGCATCCTAATTTTCCTTATCTTAAAAAACTATTTCTTAGTCTATTTAAATGATTGGATTGTTCTAAACTATGTTGTGAGAATTGCATTTTATCTAAGAGTCATAAGATTGTTTATCGTCCTAAAACTTATCAAGCTTCAAAACCATTTTACTTAATCCATAGTAACATTTGGGATCCGTTCAGAATTAATATACCCTCAAAATAAAAATGGTTTATGATGTTTATCAATGATCATACTTGTTTATGTTGGGTTTACCTGATGTTGGAAAAATCCGAGGTTGAAAAACTATTTAAAATGTTTTACACAATGATTGAAAAACCTTTTTGAAACCAAAATTGGGATTCTTCACACAAAAAATGGAGCTAAACACTCTAAAGGAATTCTTGGAATTTTTTTTCACTGAGAAAGTAGTTCATTATCAAACTTCTTGTGTCGATACACCTCAGCAAAATGATATTGCTAAGCACAAAAATAACCATCTTCTTGAAGTTTCTTCGAACTATTATGTTTTCAACGAATGTTCCTAAATATTTATGGGGAGAAGCTGCCTTAACTGCATTTTATCTTATTAATAGAATGCCTACTTGTGTTCTGAACTATATTACTCCTCTTGATTGTTTTATAAAAGTTTTTCCCGAATCACAAATACCTCCAAATCGTCTCATTAACATATTTGGATGCACGGTGTATGTTCACATAAATAGTAAAGGGAGATCTCAACTTGATCCAAGGGTAGAAAAATGTATTTTTATCGGTGAAGCTCCAAACCAAAAAGGATACAAGTGTTTTAATCCATAAACTAAAAAAAAATTGTCTCAATGGATGTTACATTTCTTGAAAGTCAACTTTTCTTTTGAAAAATTTCTCTTCATGAGGAGATAGGAGAAGAAGGAAATTTTTGGGATATTTCTACTATTCCTTTACCTAAAATAATTGATTCAACGAATCCTGTTACACCAATTACTAGTTCTATATATGGTTCCACATCTAAAAATGAACATTTAAATAAATAGGAAACTAGAATATTGAGGAAACAAGTGATCATGAATCTGTTTTGGCAAACATTTCTGAATCCTCAATAGGGGGAGAAATTCTACCCATAGTTCCTACAGACATGGTGAAGAGCTCCTAAATTATTCAAGGAAGAAAGGTCATTAGAAAACAAGAAGGTAATGGTTCCTTTAGCGCCAGTTCAATCAATCACTTCGAGAATAGAACCTAAAACTACTTCAGGTATCCATAACATTCCTCCTATTCATTCTCCTCATGTTCGTAATGATCCAATTGTTGATGTTGTTCCTTATTCAGTACCTAATACTAAGCCTAGTAATCTAGATATTCCTATAGCTATTAGGAAAGCTGAACATACCTCTTATCCTATATCTTAGCATCTTTCTTATGCTAAACTCTCAAAGAAACATAATGCCTTTATATCTAAGTTATCTAACTTGTTTATCCCGTGAAACATAGAAGAAGCACTCGATGATCTTGATTGGAAATTAGTAGTAATGGACAAGAGTAATACTCTAAAGAGAAGTGGGACATGGGACGTTGTAGATTTACCTGAAGATTAGAAAATTGCTGGGTGTAACTGGGTGTTTACAGTGAAGTGTAAGGTAGATGGGAGTATTAAGTGATACAAGGTGAGATTAGTTGCTAAAGGTTTTACTTAAACATATGAAATTTATTATTAGGAAACCTTCACCCCTGTTGCAAAAATCAATTCCATTTGGGTATTATTGTCTTTAACTACTAATTATGACTAGCCATTACACTAGTTAGATGTCAAGAATGATTTCGTGAATGGGGATTTAGAAGAAGAGGTGTTTATGAGCCTACCTCTAGGATTTGAGATGATGATGGGACAAGATAAAGTTTGCAGACTTAAAAAAAATCCCTACAGGTCTTAAACAGTCTCCGAGGGCTTGGTTTGGACATTTTGGAAAAGCGGTGAAAAGCCATGGTTATCATCAAAGCTAGGCTAATCACACATTGTTTTATAAGCAATTGGAGAAAGGTAAGCTCTCTATCTTAATTGTCCACGTGGATGATATAATTTTGACATGTGATGATTCTGAAGAATTAGTAGGCTTAAAGAAGAAGTTGGCATGAGATTTTGAGATTAAGATATAAGATTATTAAAATATTTCCTTAGTATGGAGTTTGCTAGATCAAGGAATGGTATCTTTGTAAACCAAAGGAATTATATCCCTGATCTTCTCATTGAAATAGGTCTTTTAGGTTGTAAAGCTCCACTCGATCCAACTGAGACTGAAGATGTGATTGATAAGGAAAAATTTGAAAGGCTTGTATGGAAGTTAATCTATCTATCTTATACTCGTCTTGATATAGCTTTCGTTGTGAGTATGGTTAGCCAATAAATGCACTTACTTGGATGAAAACATTTTGATGCAGCTTATAGAATACAATCTTTTTATACCATACACATCCATATAATAATAACGTTCCATGTGGACATCATTTTTTTAATAGGACAACTAGTTGGATTCTCCACTCTTTATGTAACCACAATTGAAAGGCTTTTCAAAAAACAAAGAATTATTAGAACTCTCGTTAAGTATAGCCACATTACTTTTCAATAAATATCAAAATGCAAATGCAATATTTGGTGAATTTTAAAGGTTTTGCAGCCTAGTAGGCCGTAGACCACATTGAAGCAAGAATGTAGGGGCCTAATCCACCTTAAGAGATAGATGACCACAACTTTCGAAGCTTAAAATGGCCCTCCACCCTACGTTCCTAATGTAGTCTGATTTTGACCATATCTAGCATACATCATGAATCTCAACTCATTAACTCCCCCTTAAATGAATGATAATTAGGTGCCTCCTTTCTTTTTCTTTGTTTGTTTTTTTTTTTTTTTGGAAAAAATTTATCTCCCATGTTAATACAACTAATTTAAAGTAGGTAACTACATGCACTAATGAAATTAAACAAGTTTACAAGAAAAGAAAACATATTTACAGAAAGCAATAGAGTGTTAAAGGAATATAGTTTAAGTCAAAGTTTTAGGTAGCTACTCCACTTATAAATCAACAATCCCTAGTAGAGTTTGTCATCTTGTCAAAGCCTAAATTTTGGTTCCATTTCCTTTAGTTTAATTTATATCAAATCTATGAACTCTATTGAACATGATATCTTGAATAAAACTAAAGAAATTATTTTTTCAATGTTTTAGAGTCACCACTCAACTATGGTCTAGAAAGAAAGAAAAAAAATAATAAATTATGATTAGTGGTTTTGGTTGATCTTGATAGGTCTTGATGAAAATCTATTTTCAAAGTCGATTTTTGAAATGTTAGATATTTGAGTCTGGGGACTAACCATTAAAATCTAAATGATTGTCACCCTAAATTTTTAACCTAAATTACATTCTTTTAATAATTTTGATTTATTTTTAATCTTTTTGCTTCTACTATTTTTTATTAAAAAAAATGCCAACATAACTAATTTATTATAGAACCATATATGATATTTTTACACTTGAAAAAACTTATTCACCTAGTAATCAAGATCAAATCATCACAATTCATTTTTCATAAAAACTTTTGTTTGTTGGTATTTTTTAATTTTGACAAAATATTTTCTCTCTAAGTTTCTTAAATTTTATTATTTTTAAATACAAAAGAAGTTTTTTGTTCCCTTTATTTAAAAAATCCTTAAGTATTCCTTAATTTTGAAAAGTTTTCTTAATATATCTTTTATTAAGAAAACTATCTAACTTATTCAAGTGTCAAAACTGAAATGAGCTAGACACCAATCATGATAATAAAATCATTTGAAGTCCATCAAAGTCAATTCAAGTCAATTTAGTGCTCAAATTGTCAATTTTATAAAATTCCAATTTTACCCTTACTCGAGAACCAAATGGAATTTAAAAATCAAAATTTAGTCAAAATAAAAAGAATTCGACTTAATTGAGTTATTAAATTCATAGTAAGTCCATAAAATCAATTTAAAACCCTAAAACAAGTAGAATTTTATACATGTGAAAAGTTAAGACGTATAAGATTGTGCCATGTTGCACAATGTGATGAAAGACACAAGTTTAATCCTCTAAAAACCCTAGCCATTGACTTGCCCTTTCCATTTTCTCTACCTTTTGTTTTTTCATTTCTCTCATTCTCTCTTTTAGAATCCTCTTTAAAGCCTTAAGGTAAATACGTCTAAAACTCGAAACCCCATAACCTTTTGTGCTAATTAAGTGGGATTAACTTAAAATTAGCACTAATTAGAGAATGATAGAAATGAAGAATGTTTATAAAAGGAGAAAGCCATTCAAGAATCTCCAAATTCATAATGATGCGAGGGTGTTATTTTATAGTGAAATGTTGTGAGTTCTATAGCATTTTAAGCATGAAAATCGATATAAGTATATGAGTTATGATTTAAGTAGTTAAATTTCAAATATTTAAGTGTTTTAGAAGCATCCATTTAGTGTAGTAGCTTAAACATAGCCTACTTGGGCGTTTTAGAAGCCCCATAGTAGGTTATGCTTATACATAGGTACTTATATGCAAGATAACTCTTAGACAAATACTTTTGTAGGTTTAGGGAATCATCCCTGACATGGAAAAAAAACAACATTCTACCAAACTTTTATAAAATGAGAAAAGATTTCTTAATTAAAATGCTTATAGAAACACAAGTAAAGCTATGTAAAAGGTCATTTAGGTAATTGAGCTCTTAGCTCAATTTAATGCTAAGAGTTGGTGTTTTAGGCTAGTGATAAAGCTTAAAAGACCGAGTCGAGTAAGGAAAGTTGTGGAGAGATTCAACTTAGTAGGCTCAGAATAGAAATTGCTAAACCAATTTATTCCACTCTCAACCTTATTTGATTTTCTCGTGTACATAAGTAGACTCTAAAAATATCTATCTAGGTTTTGTTTGACTAAATTAGGGCTTCTATAAAATAGAATAAGCCTATTTCTATTTTATAATAAGTATGAGCTATATTAATAGCAAAATGAGCCTCTTTATATTATAAAAGCCCTCATCTTCTTACAAGCTCACAACCAAGCCCATGTTCATATAAGAAAAAGAAGGATTGGATGCTGACCATTTGATTTATAAAAAAGATCAAATGGTCACAAGCAATACTTGATCTTAATCGTTCATTCAGGTGCTATCTAATGACTACCATCAGCCTCTTATATCTATGAATGAGAGGTTTCTCTTTTCATTTGGGATGATTCTATGTATTGATAAAATTGAGAGTAATGCAGAAACTTTGCCAGAATATTTCCGAAAAAGCTCAAATCAACTACTTTGGAAAAAACGAGTGAAGAATGGTCGAACTTATTTGACCTTATCTTCTATTACATTCATGTACTTGAGAAATCAAGTTTGTCTGTTCCTCCTCCTATGCCTTTCTTTACAACATCTTACATGTGTCATTAGTTTAAGACTCTCTCGAATCGGTTGGCACACTTACCGCATATAATTAGTCAACTGCAGCAATCCCATGATATGGCTTACATACCTTGTTTAATTGGTATGTGTGTGCTGCGAACGTGACAAAAACTATTTTATAAACGAAAGGAAAAGATTCCCCCCTCTTTATTATTATCTTTTTTATTTTTACATTTCTTATATTTATTCTTTATTTTTCTTTATTGTTTTTTTATGGAAAACCAATTTAAACGAGGGAACTAATTCAACTTTGAAAAGTGGGTTAATTATAGCTGTCGGAGTTCTTTTTTTGTCCCTATGTTATTTTCTAATATCTTATTATTTTTTCCTAATTTTTATTTATTTTTATGGAGTTATCATTATTTTTTATTAATTTTGTATTATGAAAAAGGAAAAAAATATGAATTTTATGCTCTGCCGTTCAGGTTTCACCATCATCATCATCCATTTTTATTGCTTTTTATTTTTATTTATGTATTACTTAATTTATTAATTAAGACAAAAAAAGAAAAAAAAAGACAAGCGGAGAAGACTCATCTACTGGAGCTAATTAGCAATGCAATGGCTATTGTCGGTTAGAGATAAGTGGTCGAGGCAACAGAACGCAAGCTGCTGAGGAACAAAATGCTCAATTTGATTTCACGTTTTGGTGGATTAAAAATTAAAATGCACTAATTGAAGCCTTGAACGCAACCTTTGATGAAGAACACTCCCAACTTAATATTCTTACAAATTGGCTGATCAAAAAACCACAAATTGGAGTGATTGATTATAATACTGCTATGCCTTCCATTTAGTAAAAATAAAAAGGGTATCTTGAAAAGGAATCAATTTTACTATAGCAATCTATTCAATCCCTTCTTTATTGCTTTATTGGAACCAAGAATTGATATAAGAGTAAGTACTAGTTTCACTAATTGTGAATACTTTTGAGTCAAACAAGAAATGGTACAGAATCTCCTAGTTCTATTGGTTCAAACCAACAAAGCTTTGTTGGTATATACTTTGCTCATTAGAAATATAGTAGGTACCTTCCTATAAAGTATAAACTACTAATTTTGAGGCATGGATAGTGATGATAGCACAAGGAAATGTGGAAGTCAAACCACCAATTTACACAGACGAAGACATGAAAAGAAAAAAACCCTTATAACTTCAAGAGTTAAGCATTTGCATTTCGGTGCCATATATGCTACGAAATTTAATACAATCCCTTCTTGGTAATCCCTTCTTGGTACATGGCTATACAAATTTGGGACAAACCTTTTGTGGCTCCCTCTGGCTCATGTACTACAAATGAGACTTAAATAAGTATCCGTTGAGTCTGGACTTTTCATTTCTGGTTTGATTTCATTTAATTCGATTTATACTAATATCTAAAAAAGAAATTTGATTTTTAAAAAATTTTTAGGAGTCGTCGCCGATTGATGTTGGGAAAATTAAGTTATGATCAATGGATTGGTTGATCCTAATCAACAAGTGGCCTGGAACCCACCCGACTAGATCATAGTTGGGTCGGTTATGAGCCTCTCTAGCAAGATCTATGACCTAGTAGGTCTAGGCTGATTTAGACTTATGCCAATGTCTACCTGGGAGGCTCACCAATTTGTGTGTTTAGTGTGCCCATGCCGTGTGTGTCCATGCCTCATCTGCTATGGGTTAGCCCGCACGTGTTCTTGCCTTCTTTTTTTTTCTTCACATACTTTACGTATTGTGCTAAACCATGTGCTCGCAAATTCTTCCTTAAGTGCATGAGCCTACCTACCATGCCTATCATGTCCTGAGGGGTACCCTAAATGTGACAGTCCACCGTACATAATACTAAAGTTTAGGAATGTCTACCTTAGTCTCACAAAGACTTCCATATCTTATACAAGGCGTACAACACAACCAAGAGAACACATCGGAGTAGCACAATTTACATTGATAACGATTAAATAACAAAGCAAGGAGAATACTTATCATAAAACATAAACATGGTTGATTACACATCTTGGGGGCATACCCCTGCTATTGTCTTCAAGTCTGTATAAATACATTTCTTAGAAATCTCCAAAATACTAACATAGCATACATTGCATGTAAGGAATTTACAAAATAACTTCATCCTATGTTCCCATTGCTTCCATAAGAGTTTAACATCCATTAATGTTTTCTTTAATGTCATGATCTTCGAATAGAGCCATGGGTATACCTATTTCAACAAAGATCTATAGGGGTATAAGCTTACAACTAGCTTAGTGAGATATTTCGTTTTATTCATATCGTGATATCAAACAAGTTTATTTAATTTTCATACATATGCTATGCAATAATCATATGATCACACAAATATATATAGTTATCTGAAAACCATATATAGAATGGTTTTATCCCTTCGTATCGAAGGTTAGGAAATTATTGATGAAGATCTTCTCGACCTTCTACTACTAGTCCCCAAGTCCTCGCTCGAAGTGTTCGGTTGGCACAACTCCAAACCTAGAGTTGCATTCCCCGAGTGATGTGGATTTTCTAGGAAGGAGCATAGCTCGTGTTTTAGCACACTAACATCCCATCTAACTCTACGTACAGGAATAGCAACCTTTCCAAAGAAATGTGACTCGATGGATGCTATGTGTAAACGTTTTATTTTTCTTAAGCCAAACCTTATTAAGGTTTCTTAGGGGCAACCAAACAATTTAGCAAATAATAAGCAAGCATACATGTAAATAGACAAAAATACTTAAACAAACAATTTGAATTTGTGATATTCTTAATTCTCATTTCATCACATAAGCATAGAATCATATACGCATATATATATATATATCCCTGAATTCCCCATACTTTTCTATTTTTATCTTTTCCTAATATACTAATGCTAATACTTTACAACCACAAGTAAGGTAACAAAATTAAGAGGGAAAACTCACTCATCCATTTCGTAATCTTCTTAGTCGTAGTAATTCTCAAGAAGTTAAATCTCGTATATCTCGTCACCTAGACAAAAGAAATACCTGGGATGAGTATTTTGTAGAATTTCTCCTTAAACTTTCTAATTCTATTTCACTATATTCGTAAAAAATCACGTAGAATGAAATTCTAACTTAAAATGGCCATAACTTGCTCATTTTACAACCACAAGTAAGGTAACAAAATTAAGAGGGAAAACTCACTCATCCATTTTGTAATCTTCTTAGTCGTAGTAATTCTCAAGAAGTTAAATCTCGTATATCTCGTCACCTAGACAAAAGAAATACCTGGGATGAGTATTTTGTAGAATTTCTCCTTAAACTTTCTAATTCTATTTCACTATATTCGTAAAAAATCACGTAGAATGAAATTCTAACTTAAAATGGCCATAACTTGCTCATTTTAACTCGAAATTTTGCTTATTATATGTTTTTTCTACCTCCTCAAAAAAATATATCTATTTCTAAGGTTATTTTTATCATAAAAGGTCATTTGGGTTTGGAAACGGTAGGGTGCAGAATCATTACGAAATTCCAAGTCCTCAAAACACAATTTTTCAAACTTTTCTTGATCCGAAAATCCTTAAGCAAAAATATATATTATGTGATTGAAAAATCCTTTAAATATATTATATATGTATATATATAGACTCATATTGTATGCATGATTTTAATGATGTTGCCTCAAAATAAAGTTTGTAAACAATTTTGTGAAGATAAAGTTTTGTGAAGGTCATTCTTTAACTTACGATTAATTTGCTATTTCGTAAATTTGTCACTTAGCAACAAGAAGGTTATAATTTAAAATCCTTAAAGGTGTTATATTGTTCACAATTTCTTATTCAACAATTTATTTTTATAAAGCATGGTTTTCCTTATTTGTGACATAAAAACCCAAATGTATTTCTTTTTGAAGAATTTTCTAAGTTTGACTTTTTAAACGGAATTTTAATTTTTAGATTTCGTAAGTATGAAATTTAATGAAAGAAATCATGATTTCGTACTTATTTTGAGCCCATGAATGTTTTTTTTTCATGTTAAATTCTTTTAACTAATTATTTTCTAAAATATGAACCTTTATGTGGTTATGAGGAAAATCACTCTAAGTTGTATAAAAGATGTTTCAAGTTTTAACATATGAGAAAAATTAGTGAGTGACTTATTATAAACCTTCATGCTTATAATATTTCTTTATTAATTCATAATTTTTCCATACATAGACCTTTATTTGAAAATCTTTAGTTTATTACAAGTGAGTGTCTAATCACTATAAATATTATTTTGTATTTCCTTAATTCCATAAAAGATAATTTTTTATTCAAGAACTTTAGTTTTTTTAAGTTATTCTCAAATTTTATTCCCTAAGTATACTTTACTCGGTGAGTTGATTTTTAACTTATTTTGAAAAACTTGTTTTGGTCTTTGTATTTACTAAAAATGTTCGTAAGGATTTTATAATCAAGTTTAAAAAAATATATCATGGAAAAATATTATTAACCTTAAGGTCTTTAGTGATAGTTTGAAAAGAAAACAAAGAGTTCCTTAGTTATTTTTGTAAAAGCTTTATATGTTAATAATGCTAGAATCTATGGTGATTTCTCGTCAAAAATCCTTTGTAAAGTATTTGGTTAAAATAAAATTCTAAATCTTAACAAAACTTTTTCCTAAGTGATAAAACTACACTTTTAAAATAAGTTGGGCTTGTTTTTCTTTTATTTTAAGAAAGAACTTTTTATTCCTTATTAAGACAACAAACAATATGATCATACATGAAAAATGAGTATGTGGCTAGTAACACAACAAAAATAATAACAAGAAGTTGGAAAATATAAGAATGAGCAAGAAATAAATATCAAGTATTAGAAGTATTAGCTTGATTTCAAGGCTTCCGAACTTAGTCATGGGCAAGTCCAAAAATAGAATAAAAGAAATAAGAAAATTGTTTTGACTTGATAAGGACAAATCTAAGACCAGGAAGACTAGTTTTAGTATTAAAGCATAATATTAAAGCATGTAATAAATAAATAAATAAATGAGTTGCAAAGGATAATAAGTAAATAAGGTTATGTTAGTGAGCTTATATGCTCTAAGAAATATATATAGATACATAAATATAGATAATATAATATAGAATTTAGGTTAGAACAATAATATAATAAAAATAATAAAACAACATAATAATAAAATGAATTTGTTCATGAACAAGAACAAAACATGAACATAGTGTTACTTTCATAACATTTAAATGTTTAAGAAACATACACCATGGTCATATTAAGTTACATGACATGGTAAGAATATATAGGAAAATAATTTGCCTAAGATAGAAATATTGGTGGTAGTTAAAGAGAGGTTTTGGTAGTATGTGAGTGGATGAAATGTGGGGAAATTGGAAAAGTGAAAAGAGATTTTTGGAGAGAGTATTTGTGGAATGATTTTGGGAGAGTTTTGTTATAGTAAATAAGTGTATGAAAGAAAGGGAGGGAGTGGGGTATTTATAATAAATGTGGAGGAAATTATAAGTTAATTAAAAAAAAGAAAAAGAAAATGAAATGGAGGGAAAGAGAAGGTATGGTAGATGGTAAGGAAGAGAGAGGGAGGAATTGTGAGTTAAAAATTAATTTTTGTAATGAAAAGTAATAATATGTAAAGTATGATGTGAAATAAAGTTGTATGTGAAAAGTAAAAAGTAAGGAAATAGATATATAGGTAGTACAAAAGGTAGAGATAGACGAATAGTAATGAATAGTAGAAACAGAACTATGAATAGTAGCCTAGACAATTAAAATATTGATAGTAAAAAAAATACACACAAAAATATGATATATAATATTTTTAGCTATCGAAAAATTATAAACTGATATTTTTCAAATCCTTGTATAATTATAAGTCTTTTCGTGTTATCAGAATATTTTTACTATTCGAAACCCCAAGACATGCTTTTCGAGGACTAATCTTGTTCGAGTTCGAAACAGACTAAAAATTAACAAATCTGATATTTTTAAGCTTCTCTATATTATTATGAATTATTATCCACAATTATCTCAATTGTATTGCTTAGGGTTTAAGAGCGCGGTGTTACCGGATCTAAACACTAAGGTTTGTTGTAGACTTTGTTGACTTTTACGGTTCCGATTTGACTTTCAGCTTTTTTTTTTTTGTTTATCCATAAGATCATAAAATTTTGGTGTTTTTGATCGTGTTATATTTTTGGTTCAACATTTATATTTTATTTTATTTGTGATTTATTTAATATTATTCAGTTCCTGGGATTATTTAACCGAATCTAGGGTTATGGGTTGACTCCATTTAACTTTTAGTGATAATTGAAAATTTTGATTCTAAAATTCACCGAAGGATTTAAGGTTTTAGTATTTTGTTATTGAGTGTTATTTGGATATATCATCTTGCTTTACATGTTGGGGATCAGATAGATGATTTGGTTGACATACGTATATTGAATCAAACAATTTTTGGATTTTCCATTTTGTTTTGAAGGTTCTCATTTTTCTCAAGGTTAAGAATTTTTGTATTTGACCTTATTTAGAATTCAGTTTTTAACTTGGGTCAGTTTTCAAGGTCTTGGTTTTGTTATTTAACTCAAGGATTATTTTTTAAGAATTATGAAAAATTAATGGGTTTACAATGCTTAAAGCTAATCATTTATAGTCATTTTTCCTATTTTTCGTTCAAGTAAACCAAGCTTTTGCAGATGTTTTCACATAATTCTACACAACGTTTTATTTTTTCCTTCATGAAATGTCAAAAGAATGTAAAAAGGATGAAAAATAAAAAAATACGACATTGAAATGGGATGGATGAAGAAAAGACTAATTGATTAAAATTGAGCAAAGGGAAGCCATTAATTCCTAAACTTTGAAAATTTTGAGAAACTAAATTTAAAGGCTTGAATCCTTCCAAAAAGCACCGAATAGCTTGAGGCAGTTGAACTTAGGATGACTGGTCCGATGTCACAAATATCTAGTGGCTTTAGGGTGGCTTGCCATTATCATGATCATAATAGGGGCTTAGTAGGATTATTCTGAAGTTATCATACCACATGTGCACTCGCAATATGAGCACTGTCTTGCAAGTCAGAGATTACAAGACTCTATTTATTTATTAACTTCTCATACATTAATCATATAATACACATAATTCTATTATTGAAACATAACAATGGAATCCGATTTTCCACATCTCACCAAGATCGCAGAGAATTGGTATCCCCTACCAAATAATAAAAGTTGGGTTTCAACCTATAAAATACAAAGTCTCAAATGTTTGTATCGTTTATCTAAATTATATTCTAATTTCATAGTGATCTATCTTTCTAACTTCAATCAGTCTGATGAAAGAACTCTCTTCACACATTCCTAACCCTTTTCTAGCAAGTATTATTCCTGCATAAAAACTGTTGGGGGGTGAGCGAAACCACAGCTCAGTGAGATAACTTGACCAGATCACACATCAAGCAATATCAAACAAGTTTAATTAGTAAGCATATGCAATGTAACAATCAATCATATGCACAAGTATAAGCTTGGATAATCCGAAATCCAAACAGGATGAAGATTTATGCCCTCTTATCGAGGTTGAAGGAACTAAGTTGAGGAACTATTCCTCATGACACACCCGCCCAGGAGAATCAGAGAACCAAGGAACAAACATTTTACTCATATCCTTGGAACAAAGAAACTCCTCTAAGTGTTAGTCATTTTATGCCGATACCACGAGTGGCATTCCTTCATTTGCCAATTAGTTCCCGTAGAACCAAACGGAATAAAGAAAACCTTGAATAGAACTAGGAAATTTACATCTAGAAAAACCAAGCGTTAACAGAGAATCGAAATACTAATACGTAGCGGGCTTAACGCCTTTATGCAATAATACCAATGTTATGCAATGCATGACCATCTCATTTACACTCTCTTTGAAATTCATCTTTTGTGCATGTAAAATATTTGATTTAACTTATGGTGTACATAAACCCTAGTATAACTGAAATATGACATTAATCATGTACAAGTTTATATCAACTAGTTGTGTTATTATAATTTAGTCTTAGAAATCCTATCTTTTTTTAAGTTCCTAGGGCATAGTGGTATATACACATTAGTATATTTCTAATTTCATCTTTTATTATTATTATTATTATTTTATTTAAGTATATAAATAGTTACTTGAAACTTGATTAATCATAAAGCTATATTAGTTATAACTTTCCTTGCATGCTCTTAATTGTAGTCCAAGATGGGATATCCAAAATATTTTTCTTGATACCTTGGATACCTTAAATGCAGTCCAAAGAAGTTCAAGATATAAATGCAGTATGGAGTAGCTTAAATTCCTCCCTATCCCTCGTGACAATGATGCATTAAAGGCTGCAAGACACCATGCAATGCATGTCGAGTTTTATCATATCTCGATCTTTTATTAATAGTTCAAGAATGACCAACCAATATGAATCGAACAATTCATGTAAATCATAAAAATGCACAATAAAGTAATCATCATTCATACAAATTATCAATCAAGCAAGTTTAATGTCAAATCAATAATCACAAGTTCTTACTATAAATTTTCCATGAATTCTATAATTGGTATTTTAATGAATATTATTAAGTTACCAAGTTATAAACAAATCAATGTGAATGATTATAATAATATATCTATGATGGTTCGTATAATATTTTTCTTGAAGTTTAAATAAATAAATTTTTTTATACAATTTAATCCTCCGGAATTAAATCTCAGAAATTGTAGCTAGTATGGTACAATTTTATAAGGGAATATGTACAGATTGTGAAATTAAATGTTTGTGGAAGGACTAAGGGATACGTTTGTTGAGTTCCTCCATAGCTTAATTAACTGATTAGGGGACATTAGCCATAAAAATAGTAATCATTTGAATATGCAAAAGCTTTATTAATTTGTAATCATTTAAATATCATATCATAGTTAATGAATCACTTCATATAATATGTCAAAACATGTAATAGATTCGCATTAATCAATTTCGGTTTTAAATCACTTGTTATATATATTTATATAAATATATATATGTATATATAATGTCTACTTAATTGTATAATAATTCTCCGAATATAGAGAATATTTAAGGATGCAATGTTTTTGTATTTTTCATTGATAATTTTTGTATCTGAGTCATTTCCTTTTATAAAAAAAAGGAAGATGCTAGTTTGTTTATACAACTGTAAATTCCTCGTGTGTAACAAAATCTAGAATCTATACTAACAACTTGTAACAAAATGAAAATAATACAACTGTTCTAACTAAATTGGCCCAGCCAGGAAAAAATTTGCCCACTCATTTTATTTAAGGTTTGGCCCGTTATGTTTAGGCCCAGCCTCTTTTCTTTCCACAATCTAGTCTTCTCTTTCCACTTACTCAATTCTTTCCCGACAGACTTCACTGTTCTTCCTTTCTCTTCCTTAGTTCGTTCTTTTCACTTGACTTGTATTTGTAGTGTTTAGAGAACCCTAGTTTTAGCTCGACATCATCATCCCTCCCTCCAAGAATCCTTGTCCACAAGGATTCGGCTTTGAATCGCAAGGTCAGATCTGAGAAGAATTCCCATGTAGCTTCATTGTCGGGTTTATTTTTCCACTTGACTAACACTAACTTGTCTGATGCAGGTACTCTTTTCACTAGTCTTCTCTCCAGGATGGATTCAGGCTCCTAGGACTCGGAATCGTACAGTGTGGGGAGATCAGTGGTAGTAGAGTGTTGACCAGGAATGAAAGTCTTCAACTGAGATACGTGAAAGGTGGGGTGGATGGTCGATCCTTCGGGCAGCTGCAATCGGTAAGCTACTTCACCGATCTTATCGATTATTTTGTACGGTCCGTAGTATTTAGGGTTGAGTTTTTGATTTACATGTTGTTTGATGCTCTGTTGTCTGTAAGGTTGGAGTTTGACAATACCCAATCTCTAATCTTAAAGACTCTCTCGGATCTCTTTTTGTTAGCCATGACTTTCATTCTGTTTTGTGCCCTTTGTAAGTGGAACTGTAGCTTTCTTAAGGTTTTCTCCCGTTCTGTTAATAGCTGATCAACCAAATCATTTCTTGAGTCTCCTGGGATGTAGGGTAAATGAATTGGTGGTGCATACCCATATACTATCTCAAACGGAGTAGATTTAGCCTCGAATGATAATTGGTGTTGTACCACCACTTAGTGAGGGCTAAAAACTCCACCCATCTGTGTGGTTCATCACTGGTCAGACATCTTAAGTATGTCTCCAAACATCTGTTTACTACTTCTGTTTGGCCATTCGATTGCGGATGGTATGCAGAAGATAGTTTTAATTCTACTCCCTGCAGTTTAAAAAATTCATTCCAAAATCGACTAACGAAGATGGGGTCCCTGTCACTCACTATAGAATTAGGAAGCCCGTGTAATTTGAACACATTTTCCAAGTATAATTTAGCCACCTGAGGAGCAGTAAAAGGATGAGCTAAGCTGATAAAGTGAGCATACTTACTGAGTCGATCAACTATTACCATAATCACTTCTTTCCCACGTGACCTTGGGGAGCCCCTCAATAAAATCCATCAAAAGATCAGTCCAATACCCTTCTGGAATGGGTAATGGCTGAAGTAGACCTGGTTGTGCCACATTTTCATATTTGTGGCGTTGAAAAACCTCACATTCCCTCACATACTGTCTTACTTCCCTTTCCATTCCCTTCCAGTAGTAAATGGCATGTATTCTTTGAAGGTAGCATGAGGGTGCCTGAGTGTCCTCCAATCGTTCCATCATGATACAGTGAGATCAGCTTCTTCCTGAGTTCCATGTCAGGTCCCCAACAATTTTTCAATTTTTCTTCCTCCTTCTTAGCAACTCATCTTTCATAGAGAATCCCTCAGCTGGTTTCCTGCCTTAAGTTGCTGAATTATTAAGGCATAAGGTTCATGGGAGTTCACACTGGCCTAGATATTCTCTATTGATTCAGTGGTCATATCCAAGGTATAAACCATGGTATTCAGCCCTGCACTACCAGCTCGAGAAAGAGCATCAGCAACCTTATTAGTACAACCACTTTTATATTGGATCTCTTAATCTAAACCTAGCAGCTTGGTTAACCATTTTTGTTGGCTGCTAGTGATTAATCGTTGATCCAATAAGTATTTAAGACTTTGATGGTCTGTCTTAATTATAAAGTGTCTTCCAATCAAGTAATGCCTCCACTTTTCTACTGCCTGCACAACAGCCATCATTTCTTTGTCATAGATAGACCACTCTCTTTGCTTTACTCCTAGTGCTTTGCTAAAGTAGGCAATGGGGTGTTGGTCCTGCATCAAAACTGCTCCAATACCGTCATCACAAGCATCTGTCTCAATCAAGAATGGTTTTGAAAAATTAGGTAACCTTAATACTGGCGCTCTGGTTAAAGCCCTTTTAACCATTTCGAAGGATTTTTTAGCTTCCTGATTCCACTCAAAACTGTTTTTCTTCAGCAGTTGGGTAAGGGGCTTAGTCATTAACCCATACCCCTGGATAAATCTACGGCAGTACCCAGCCAGTCCCAAAAATCCTCTAAGTTGCTTCATGTTCATGGGTCTTTTCCAATTCTGTACAGCCTCTATTTTTTTTGGATCAGTAGTTACCCCATGTTTAGAGATCACATGTCCTAAAAATTCAATGTGAGCGACACCAAACACACATTTGCTACGTTTCAAGTATAATGTTTCCCTTCTTAAAATCTCCAAAACCACTCTCAAATGTTTAACATGCTCATCTAGATCAGGACTATACACCAAAATATCATCAAAGAATACTAGCACAAACTTCCTCAGATATTCTCGAAACAGATCATTCATTAATCCTTGGAAGGTAGATGGTGCATTGGTTAAGCCAAAGGGCATAACCAAAAATTCATAGCGACCAGCATGTGTTTTAAAAGCAGTTTTATAAACATCTTTGGGATCCATCAGTATTTGATGATACCCAGACCTTAAATCCAGTTTACTGAAGTAACATGCCCCAAATAATTCATCAAATAAATCATCAATTAAAGGTATTGGGTACCTGTCTTTTACTGTCAACTTGTTAAGCTCACGGTAGTCCACACACATCCTCCACGAGTTATCCTTTTTCTTCACTAAAACCACTGGTGAAGAATAAGGACTATGGCTGGGTCTTATTATTCCTTGCTGCAACACCTCTTTGACCATTTCTTCTAGCACATTTTTCTGGATAGTGGAATGTTTGTATGGTCTAAGGTTGACCGTTGAACACCTTCTAGTAAGTGAATCTTGTGTTCATGTCCTCGTACTGGTGGTATGACTGGGGCTGTTCAAACACTTCATGAAAATCTTCCAATAGATCCAAGATACATGGTGGAATAGATTCAGAAGGTGCTCACTGGGTATCATACTGTTTTGTCACTACCATCCAGCATTGTAATTCAATTGGAGATCTTTCGTTAGTAAGGATTTTACTAAGATTATCTCCATCAATAACCCTTAAAGGATCCTTCATTCCTTGCAATTTGCAACGCTTCCCTCCATGAGTGAATTCCATAGTTAAATTACAGAAGTTCCATATGATATCTCCTAGTTGTCTCAACCAAGGAATTCCTAGCACAATATCTTCTCCTTCCAAAGGTAATACATGAAACTCTAGTTCGAATGTGTAGCCCTGTATAACCAAGGTAAGCTGTGGTATGAATCCCTTGGTAAGCATAGGAGTTCCATCAGCTAAGGCAACCTTCACTGCTTTAGTATTTTCAACTATACAACCCAATCCTTTAGCAGCTCTCTCATCTAGGGAATTCAAGGAACTTCCTGAATCAACAAACACTCCCAACTTCCTCTTCTTATAATAAGCCAACAATCTCATCATTTCCACCACCTGGATTTGATTAATTGCGCTTAATGTTAATTTGGATAATTCATCCTCTAAGGTTGGTTCCTCCTTAAATTCTTCTTCCAACACATCCTCCTTATCTTCATCTACCAGCAACATCCTCAGGGGTTTGCTCTTGCATCGGTGTCCTGGACCAAAGGGTTCATCACACCAGAAACACTGCCTTTTCTTCCTCTTCTCCTCTAACTCCTCTGGTGTTAACCTCCTGGGTTTACAGGTATTATTTTGGTTTAGGGACAATGTGGTGGGTGATTGAGTAATCTGAACATTGGTGGAATTTGGTTGGTATTGAGTGTTTGGAATTAAGTGTTTAGGTTTGAAAGTGTTTTGGGAGTTATGGTTATTGTGTGTGGGTTTGGGGTAAGTGAGGGTTTTGGGTAATGAGGTTTGTCCTGTGGTAGTAGTACTATGGTTAAAGTAGGTGGTGTTGGAATTATTCTAATATGATTTTGATGATGACAAAAGATGAAGTTTAATTGATATATCTATCTTATTAATTTCGAATATGTTCAATATTGTTTGAAATATTATTTGATTTTCCATAAGTTCAGAATCTTCATTTTGATTATAATTATATAGACAGAAGCAAGTTCAGAATCTTCATCTTACACGAAAATAAAGCATGATCAAGTTTTATTAAAGTCAGAAGGAAAATCAGAAGTTATGCTTAAGCTTTGATGATGTTAGTCAGAAGTTTCTTTAGAACCTTAGGAAATAAAAAATAAGTTCTCGGATGTAAGAAATACGTTAATCAGAAGATGTTTCAGAACCTTTAGCTCTGAAAAATAAGTCTGTCAGAAGTTGTTTCAGAATTGTTAGGTTTAATACGAAATTTTCCAGATTTATCTATATTTTAAAAATATGATATTTTTAATACCCAGCTCCACTTGTCAAGTATATTTGGGTAATATACTTGATGTGTTTCATTTAAGTTGGATTTGATATCATGGGATTTTTTTTTAAAGATTTATTGAAAGTTATTTACATATCAAAGTTATTTGTAGAGCCTTTGGAAATTAAAGATCGAGTATTAAGGATTGAATGAGACAAGTTTTGTTTAAGATATATACAAATATCTTGAAAGATAAGGTTGATATGATTTAGATAAGATATGATACATATTATTTTGTTATTATCCTTATCGGATGAATAACATAATCCATATTTTATGGGACTAAAATTCAACAAATATCTTGGAGCTTATTCAAAGAAGTTGATAAGAGAAGATCACGCATAAACAAGAAGAATATCAAGAAGAAGATTATGCTATATCTTGTTCAAATCAAAAGAGGAGATCACGAACTTCCAACAAAATATTTTCAACAAATTGCAACAAACAAAATCTCAACAACACTTATCATATGATTTGTTTTGCCGAGGTAGAAGCGGCTGGATTTTTTTTGGATAAGATGAAACAGATTCTTGCTGAGATACATGGGATATGATATCATCTTCTCAAACAAGTTTTATGGACGTGAAAGATAAGGAACAATAGATATAGAACTATTAATATATGCAGCGAGCAAGAATTTTTAGTGAGCAAGAAATTTTCTTGAGGAAAAACAATCGACTTTACTCTCTTACAATCTTAAAAAATTTGAATTAGTGCATATATCTTTTATTGTATCTTTCTACTTAGAATTTATAGAAGGAACGTGTTGTTACCTTCTTGAGTGATAGTACTTTTACAAGTTTAGACTCTGTAGATTGATTATAGCTAGAAGACAACTGTGAGAATCGAGCAGAGAGATTTGTACAAGCTTGTAATTGAAATTGATTTGATATAGTGAAACACAACCTGTAGGATAACGGGGATCCAGCGTGGAGCTGGAAGAGTGGACTGACGCACAAGATGGAATCACTATCAATATCTGCCTGATCTTCTTATCCCTTCTCTATTTATATTTCAACAATTTATTTTATAGTAGTTTAATTGTTCATATTGTTCTCTTAACTTAAAATCAAAGGGGATATTATTTAAAGGCAAAAATTTTAATTTTCTGAAATAATCAATTCAACCCCTTTCTTGATTATTTTCGGGACCAACAGGTGGTCCGGTAATTTCTTTGAGGGAATCGGGTAGCTTCTAACGTGTTCTCTTGGAGTTTAGCTAAGGTGTAAGCATGCTACAAGGTTTGGGGTTGAAACATTCTGACTGGGTATTGTATTTCGGGTTTAAGGCCACTTAAGAAACAACTTATTTTGTAGTTTTCAGTTAAGTGCACCAGAGTAGTTAGGTATTCAAAATCTGTCCAATATTCCTTCAAAGACCCTTTCTGGATCAATTCTTTCAAGGAAGCCATAGGATCCTCGAATAAATCCATACCAAACGTATGCTGTAACCCAATAACTAGTTCTTCCCAAGTGATTGGATGCTGTTGCACCCTATTTTGTGCAAAAGCATGATACCAATGTAGAGCTAAGTCCTCAAAATGCATGGCTGCTACTTTTGCTCTTAAGTTTACAAGTGTACCATCTAATTCAAAGAAGTGTTCTGCCTTAATTAACCAAGACTTAAGATCAATACCTGTGAACATTGGAAACGCTAGATGAGTGGCTCTAGTTGATAATTGATGAGGAGCTTCATCGGTCATCAATGAAGCATTTGCTACTGTTTTTTCCCTTCTCTGTTCCGAACTAATCGCAGGTGTGTTGTTGCCTTGTCTAGAATTGACAGGTTCTTGCATTTTTTGTTGCAGATCCGATAGGGCCGCTCCAAAACGTTCCATGGTTGCCTGTTGCTGCTGGAGAATTTCAGTGAATGTCTTCATCAGCTTTTCCTCCATTGCTTTCAAGGATTCTTCCATTGCTACTCTTGCTCGGGTTTTGACCATCCAACCGAAGCAGCTCTGATACCACTTAATGTCTACTTAATTCTATAATAATTCTCCGAATACAGAGAATATTTGAGGATGCAATGTTTTTGTATTTTTCATTGATAATTTTTGTATATGAGTCATTTCCTTTTATAGAAAAAGGAAGATGCTCAGTTTGTTTATACAACTGTAAATTCCTCGTGTGTAACAAAATATAGAATCTATACTAACAACTTGTAACAGAATGAAAAATAATACAACTATTCTAACTAAATTGGCCCAGCCAGGAATAATTTGGCCCACTCATTTTATTTAAGGTTTGGCCCGTTATGTTTAGGCCCAGCCTCTTTTCTTTCTACAATCTGGTCTTCTCTTCCACTTACTCCATTCTTTCCCGACAGCACTTCCTGTTCTTCCTTTCTCTTCCTTAGTTCGTTCTTTTCACTTGACTTGTATTTGCAGTGTTTGGAGAACCCTAGTTTTAGCTCAACATCAATATATTCCTCTCACAATAAAGCCTATATCATCTTTTTCTTCTCCGCAATTTAAAAGAAAGATCAGACTTTTGTTTTGGAAACTTTCATTCTGTGGTATCAGAGTCGCACTGAGTTCTCCTACAAAAGGTCAATATCAACGTTCTCCGTACCAACAAGATCTTTTCGTCCTTCCACTGGAGCAAACACAGCTTAAAAACATATCATATGGATAAATATGACTTCCACGTTTCTTTTAACCCTTTTCCTTTTTTTTTTTTTTAAAATTATCTTAAGACATTTCTATGTTACATACTTCGTCAAATAAATATTTCAAAAAGTATATTTAATTCACATTTCATGATAATATTGATTATACCTCATCAATAATGAATTTAAAATCAACAAATAAATAGTAACTCATCGAATATTCCTACCCACTTTGGCCTCATTTAATCAAAATAATTCTTTGATTGATTTGAAAAATAAAAAAAATTCACCTAAAACATAATAAATATATTTTTATAATTGATGTAATGAAATATAACTTTATAATAATTATAATCATAAAATTTTATATTCGATGTTCCTATTAATGAGACTTTTTAGAGTTGATAAAATCTTACAAAGTCTAGTCTTGTTTTGAAGAGCACCATCCCACCATCCTTACCTGATTTTCAGAATTGAAAATAGTTGATATACGTAGAAGTTATGGACTTTTGAAGTTTTGTAAAGGTTTTGATATAAGAAAGTTAATAAAAAGAAATAATAATAGATGAAGGAAAGTTATTGAATTGAGACAGGGGCAACTGGAAACGGAATCCATGCTTGTGTATATATATATAGATACGCTTATGTATGTGTGTGTTTGTTGTCCCTTTTCTTGGACGAAACCAAATCATGTGGAACACGATTTTGACCACGGCAAATTCCTTCCAAAGGAATTAACGTGGAGAGCAAGGGAACTAATAACGTGCTATTTGAATATTTTTCAGGTTTGATGATACGTATGATAAATACTTATTCGCTAATATTTTTAGATGAAATCTTATGTACTTACTATATTAAATATTTTTAACACTATGGTATACTTAAAATATTTAGTTTAAGACTTTTATTTTTTTAGCTTTAATATCCGTTATCGTAATTTATAATTTATTCGTTTAAGGGTTTAATTTATTAGTGTTTTGGTATTTTATGACTTAATTATATTATCTTTAAATTGGACTTTATTTATATTTTACTATTATAAATTTAGATGGTTTGTCCTTTATTCGTACTCATTGAATTATTATTAGGATCTATTATACTATTATACTTATGGTTCTTTGGCTTTTATTTTATATATTAACTGTATGATTATTTTTATATCTTTTGAAAATGTTTCTTTGGTATAAATATGGTATATACACACATATATTTTTGTTTAAGGTCTAGATTGATCTATTTTTAATCATATCATGTATTTTCTACCTTGATAATTCATTTCGAAATTCTCGCTTTCTAACCAATAGGCTTTTGTTTTTTTTAATAAATAATGATCTCATTTTATACTTCAAATCTAAGGTTATTTATGATTACCTGTCGAGTTATCGACTCGCGTCACGCAATCTTGTCTTTTATTGTCTAGGAATATTTTTCTTCACATGTTGATGATTGTAAATTTTCTAATGCTACTTTAGGGTTTATTATTATTATTATTATTGAATTTAAAGTTGAAAACTTTAGGGTTTATAATAACAACCTATTTATTTTCGATCTTGGATTATTCAAGGTTATGAAAGTCATGTTTTGCGTTTTGGGATTTTGTTGATAAGCATTCTAATCTTCTTAACTATAAAATTAGTCATACTTTAATATTTATTTATTTTTTAAATCATAAAAAAATCAGGAGTGATCTTTACAACTTTCTCAAAGTTATTCAAAATTATAAATTATATTTTTGGTAATTATCATATTTAAGTTGTGTATATTTAGGGGGTTTACAACCATGACCTATGAGACATGAAAAGTAGTATGTCCTTAGATCGAGACCAAAACTACACGTGAGTATACAAACAACTTTGTAGGCACTCAAAGAGTCAGTTTTGGTGGCCAACATTGCCAAAACCAGCATTGTCATGGTCAGTAAATTCTTACAACCTCTTGAAACACCATGAAATATATTTCGCTTTTTTGTAAAGGGTGATGATGATGGAGGGCCACTTTGTGAAATAATTTCTTGTCTAGGGCATCAATTGAAATTAATTACCTATTTAGAGTTAAAATGAAAATGATTACTAAATTCTAGCACCTAAATCACGTGTATAAGATAGGATATATAGTCTGTATGTATATCGTGTTCTAAAAAGCAATATGAAACCGTATATTGCTTCTTTAAATTGCAATATATATATAGAGAATATCGAGTTTATACAAAGCTATAGTGACTATACCAAAACATTATATTGCGATTTACGTGTAAAATTTGTTGTCCTATTTCTTAAATGCGATTCAGGAGTTGTATATTGGTAATTAATTTGATTCAAGTTGTATATTGGTAATTATTTTGTATAAGAACGGTACACATGTGTTGAACTCGCCACTTTGTTGTTTATACTATATCATGGATTTCGAACTTTTTGGTATACTTATTGCTTATAAAAAGTACTCAAATATAATAAAAATCAAGAAAATTTTATAATAACTTTTTACTCTTCAATCTTATAAGACCGTTAAAAAATTATAAGAATTACCACAACATGTATTTTAATGGTGTGATTATAGATTTGTACAAATTTGAACGATTCAATAACTTATTAGGAGTTTAGGAAAAAAAAACATTTAAAAAAAATTCCAAAAAACCAAACTTAAAAAAGTCTCAATAATAGGCCACTTGAAATCAGGATGTAGCACATATCTACAAAAAATTTTCAACTTCAAATAAAATTGGACTTAAGAATAATAGTTTTTAGCCTATTCATGGATAAAATTATTAAAGATGTGCATCTATTTATACATTAGTAAATCCACTTTTAGTTGTAAACTTAGCTATATTGAACAACAAAACACTCAAGATACAAACAAGCCTATAAAGATAAAAACAAGTCCTGCATCGTTAATAAAACAAATTTCACTTTTGTTGGAAGCCTAAATAAATTCAACCGAACATACTTTTAAGTGTATATATTTCTTGTTTTCTTACAAAGTTTATCGAGGGTAAAAATAAGCAACAAAACTGCTAAACATATCACTAATAAGTCCTTGTACTCCCATAAGTCAGGCAAGGGCAAAACAGATAAATACAAGAAAAAAACAAAAAATAGGAAACAAAATTTTCAAAAAGCATAAAAATAGGATGAAGATCACTACAAAAACTAAGTAACACCTCAAGAATATGGGTAATGCACTAAAATCGATTTCTTTTTCAAACTCAATGCCTAATTCATGCACAACAACAAATATAGTCAACATAATAAATAGAAAGATAGGGAAAGGAAAGTTTGCACCATGGTTTTAACATGAAGTTTAGTTTGTCCCTTAGTCTCCATGATCTACAACAATTGCTTCTCTCAATGGAAGATTTCACTATTTTATTCACAACAATAATTTGCCTTAATAGAGGACTTTAACACATTAACAACACAAATGCTTGGGTTTAGTATTTACAAACTTGAACACACTAGACTTAACTCATGACTTCACCGACTTAGTCACAACTCACTTAGTATAGTGCTTGACAAAGGATAGCAATTACAAAGCAACTAGTACTAGACTTGGCTTTCACTTACAAAATATCTCAAATTACAATTAATACTTGTAGAGAGTGTTTACAAGGAATGTTTGCAATAAATAAGCTCTAAAACTTTTCTTCAAGTCCCCAAACACTTGTATTTATAATATCTTAAAGCTTGCTAGCCGTTGGCAACAAAACACCAAAAAGCGATTAGAAAAGTAAAGCTCCAACAACTATTTTTCTATCAACTGGCGTCCAGACGCTATAAGCCTAGTGTCCAACACTACCTGCAAATTAAAGCAACAAACCACTACTAGAACATGACCAAAATGTTTCTGACCAAACTACCGTCCGAACGCTATATATTATCTTCCGAACGGTATATTCCAGGGCTTAATACCAACTTCAATATTGTTTCGTATTTTGATCATAACTTTCTCATCCAGACTCTCGATTGAGGTGATTGAAGATGCTATTGAAATCTTGAAGAGAGACTACAACTTTTATGTTTTAAGCTTTAACAAATTCTAAAAAAATAAGGTACAAAAAAATTTTGAACTGAGATGTTACAACAAGCATAAAAGAAAAAAAATGCAAAACAAGTTCAAAAATATCCAAAACAAATTGAGCACTTGTTATACTAATTAAGTGTAACTTAAATATGATTGAATGATTAATTGTGCATTTGATTTCCTTATCAAAATATACATTGAACATTGCATGTTCAACAATCACCATATTGATCACAGCCATGATACGGGCTATGATCCCACTGGATCAAAATTCTTCTCTAATCTTTGAACCATCACGAGCGTTACATGACAAATAACAGTTAGTATCACGGACTTGGCCACGCTTGTTATGTCCTCTGGTCTTCAAATCTTATGATGATGACGTGCTCAAAACCTATAATATGGTTGTATTCTCAATCACGGTCTGGATCACGGGTATTATAGAGGCCATGATCTCCTCTGATGCATAACATCTAAGTTTATATTCAACCATGGGCTAGATCACGGGCATTATGATGGGTGTAATCTTCTCTGAAGATGGATTTTCAGGACTTAAGCACTTTAAATTAGGTCCTACTCCAAAGTGTATCATATGTCCTTTGAGATATTCCGATTCATTGTTGTTCGGATTATTTGCAATGATCCTTTGAGCTAAATTCAATAAGCCTTTATCTCTAACTTGGGTTATTGGTCCAAGTGTCCCATGATTCCTATCATCTCCTAGGGGCTCATGAAGATTTGCCCTCAAATTTGGATCAAAATCATCTAGACTATATGTTGACAAGTCCATCACACTGAATGTAGCTGAAGTCCCACTAAAATTATTCGGTAATTCAACCATATAGGCATTATCATTGATCTTCTCAACAATTTTGAATGGCCCATTTGCCTAAAGAAATAGTCTATAATTTTTGTGCTTAGTCAATTAGATATGAATAGATAATTAGTATAAAATATAGGTAATTTTAAACCTTAATCTAAATTTAGTTTAGTCACAGGTCAAAAACTCACAACCTATACACCTAAAGATATCAAGTATAGTATAGGATGATTAAATTTTTGGGTCTACCAGATAGTAAACATGGTTGTCGAGTTTTTTTTTATTTATAAACCTAATATTCTACTCCTAAACTCGGCTTTAATAGACAACTGCACCTATCGTTTTAGTAGCATAGAATAGAGTATAGGGTCGTCTCCACAGGAACATTTCAAACACTAGTACTGCTCTAATATTCCTATTATCTAGCAGATCGATTAAGAGAATAGATTGGATGAAAGTTAATTAACCTAAAATTAAAAATTACACTAAATTATATTAATAACATAACATACAAAGACAAAACACAACAAACACAATAAGATTCATTCATTTCCTTAACATGCATTCATACATATGTTTCTCTAATGATTACTATCTGCAAGAATCCATTAAGCAAGTGAATGTTCTTCTCAGAAGCATTCACATCTAACAAAAAGTGTGTCACCGAAATCTCTTCCTGATTAACATCCACTTGAATGTTGCATTAAGATTAAATTATTTATGAATTCTCCAAACAAATGCTGAAAGTCTCACCGTGATATCTCTATCACTGTGAGCGACTCGCCTAGTAAACAAGATCTATTCAATGGAACCATCTCTTGATGTTTTCCATTGAAATCTGGTCAAGAAGGTGTTGCGCTTTCACTGCTTCTTGAGATTATTAATTCTATTTACTAGAACTAGATAATTATTAGATGAATTGAACTTTAATGATCAAATTCAAGTTAATCTCGTGAACAAATCCTATTCTCTACTCATACATAATGACAGAACAATAAATAAACAATAACAAAAAGAATAAACACAATAGAAGAGAAGAGAGAGTAGAGAAAAGACAAAACCCCTTTTAGTGAATTTGAATGAAGATTTGGAGTCTTGTACACACATCGACGACATGAATCCTTTGACTTTTTCAAGTTCTTCAAGAAAATTTACAACTTTCAAACAAATATTAGATTACCAGGACATACTATGAACAGATACAATCACTAAGAACTAACCCTCTCCCTCCTTAGGAGGGAGAGGTTCTACAAGATGTCAGGGTCCTACAATTACAATGAAAGAGATGAGAGGGTGTGATAATGTCTATCTATTATGTTGGAATGGGTGTGTGTATTTTATAATCACCCAATTTCTTGAAAAGGCATCTGATGAAAATATACGACCTAAAGTAGAAGACATACTGTTTAGTGAAAAGAGACATAAAAGTCGTATTCGTGCCTTTTCAGTTATCGCGCTTCTTCAATTTTCAGATCATGGACGACCAAAGGGGGGCGATTCTTGCTGTGGCCAAATTTCTTCTTGCACCTACTTCAATCACGGGCGACCAAATGGGAGTGATTCTTGTTGTTCTTCGTTTTTCTCTAAATCACGGGCGACCAAAGGGGTGTGATTATGATCGAATTTCTTCTTCCTCATCCCAGATCAGGGGCGACCAAAGCCCCGTGATGCTTGATGCGGGCATTATTTTCTCTTATCTCGCCCGTGAATTGTCTTCCAACATTGTTACTTTGGAGCTAATTGAGTCCTCTTTGCTCCAAATTGCTCCAATATGTGTGGTTATGATTCAATGTCACCTGAATTGGAAATATTGTTGATTTAAGTATCAATTCTTAATGAAAACAAAACTTAACGCCTAAATTTTACTTAAATAGTCATTAAAAATCATAGGTAACTTATGTCTATGAAAACAATAGTTCAAAAATGTATCATTAGGGTTGAAATATACGTGAAAAAAATAAAAACTGATTAGTATATATCAAACTAGAGCTCAAATAAAAATTATGAATACGTAATCATTAACTTAGAATTTTCTTTGTCTATTAAGTATAATATCCTAATTTGATCTATCGGGCCTAGAAACCTTAGTCGCATAAGTGAAAACACTAAAATAATTAGATTATTTTTATTTAATTAATTTGAGTCATTTGGTTGTGGGTTAATCATTTGATTTGATATTAGTTATGACAAAAGGGTTAGCTAATAGGTTTAACATAATCGGACTAGTAACTGGATTTAATTGATAATAGAGGTTCTAATAGAGCAAATACCCATTTTAACCTATTAAATTACTTCAATTTTCTATCTCCAACATACCAAGCTACCAAATTCCATTCAATTATCGATTTGAAACCAATTTTTCAAGTTCAGTACCTAAATTCCTAATTCACAAAAATTGAAACTAATCAAGCTTTCCTTATCCAAGAAGTGAATTAACAACGATTATCTCTTGGAAGACTCAGAAAAACCACCAGCAAATTGTGATTAATCCTTTTCGTTTTTAAGATTTCTTATATGAATTGAATTCATCATCCTCATGTGTCATTTTCAAAGTTTCTTTTGCAAATTGAATTCTTCTTCTCACATGTCATTTTCAAGGTTACTTGTAGAAGTTGAACTTTCCCTTCTCATATGTCATTTTCAAAGTTACTTATACCAATTGAATGTCTCTTCTCTAATCCCTAAACTATCCCTAGCCTATTCTAAACACTACCTAAAATATCTAAGGGCGCCCTAGTCATTCTTAACGTGTCATGATTATAATTTACATTCTCTATATTATGCCTAACCCTACTAATATGCCATAAAAACTCACTTCTTCCTATTAAACTATTTTATTTACCTATTCCAACAAAGTCAAATTATCAATACTTTCCAACCATCAACTTGAACTATATTCATCAAATTAATCACTTAAATTCCTAAATATCCAATTGAGACATTTTAACCTAAACTCCAACTTCTTAAATTCTAGAAATTTAAATTCAATAATTTGCTTTCAAATATCAATTCCTAAGCCCCTAAACTTCTAAATTCAAGTGAGACGTTAATTTATTTTCAATTAGATTTCCTATTTTCAATTTCTAATGCAAATTAGCAAACTTTCTTTTCTTATTTCTCAAATTCAATTCTTATGCCCAACAAGCCATAATCTAAAAGCCTTATCCAGCACTCTAAAGTCCAAGCCCATTAACATCAGTTCAAGCCCATATTCAAGAAACTCATTAACATGAAATCAAGTCCATGAATCAAAAGCCATAAACCCGTCAATTTAAGCCCATAAGACCATGCAACTACATAAACCCATCACACACCAGATAATTCCCTAATATCTAGAGAATTCCATCAAGTGAAAAAAAAACAAAAATGACCTTCCTCAATTCTAGAGGAGTCTAATACATGCAAAAAGACCAAAGTACCCCTAAAACCTAGAGATTTCTACATGATATGAACACAAGAAAATATCTCCTAATTTTAGAGAATTCTAATGCATATGAAAGGACCAAGATGCCCTTAAACTATTCAAGTAAAATGACCAAAATATCCTTAACCCTAAAGATAATACAAGACATTGAAATAATATAAATCAAGCCTTAGAAAATCCTAATTTCTTCTCCCATTTCAGCAGCCAACCTCTTCAAATTCTCTCTCAAAACACTATAAAAAATCTCTCCAAAAAATGCATAAAAATCCCTCTATAACTAATCACACATAATGATAAAATATTACTAGTTTATGCTTCTTAATCCCCTCATTTATCCCCATAATCTAACATTTACTTCACTTAAAATCCTAGGTGAAATGAAGATTTTAAAATAAGGTTGAAGTTAAGAAAATTTAGCTTGAAAAGCTTAGCAAGTCTTTACTAGTAATTGTAAAGATTATGTAGTTGATTCCTACAAATCAAGTAGTTAAATTAATTAATATATTTTGATTGTGTATTTGATGTTTGAAATAATGCAAAACAATAAAAATAAACTTAGATTTGGGATTTGGAGAATATATATATATATATATATATATATAAATATAAATATATAATATGCATGAACTGAAATTAGGATTTGTATGCATTATGTTTGTTATTTGTAAATTTTGTTAGAAACATATGATTATAATATTTATGTTGGATGGTATGTATGTATTTTTTGTTGATTTTATATGTGTATTTAATTTTTTTTAAGAAATTTAATGATGGGAAATGAATTAAATGACATATAAGTTGAAATAGTGCAAGGAATATGCATGTCATATAGCGAAATTAATGAAATTATGATCAATATCGTAATGAGCATGGATTTGTATATCATCTTATTGAATGTCTTTTTTGATAAGTTACATGTGTGTTAAATTGATTTATGATAATATATGTTGATAGAATTGATTGGTGTATATACTTTTGTGAAATTTAGTTAAAATATCAAATAAATTTGTTTTTGTATGAAATTTATAAAAATGATATTTTAACATGTGTATATATAAACTGGAAATTTTCATGATTTTTAAAGTATTTATTATTTTTAAAAATTAAATTACAAAATAACAAAATAAGGTAAAACATTGTTTCGGCTAGCAGTGGTGACATAAATGTGTATGGCTGAACAGGTGACTTTTTCTTATTCTTTTTGAAATAAGAAGTCTATCTTTATATGGTATAAAGAACCAACAAAGAACCGATCATATTAAAGGTCAATTTTGATCGAATTGATCGGTCATTATTGTTATCCCTTGTTCCAATTAGTTTAGATGTGGTTGTATTTAAAACCCAAAGTGACTAATTATTTTAGGCCAAGTGAACTTATGAACATGTAAAACAATATCTTAGGTAGTTAACATAAAATTTTAAGCTTAAGAACCCATGTTTAAGATAGTGAATCGATTTATTAAAGTTAGGGTGCATACTAGTTTTCTATAGGAAATGAAATATTAGAATTTAAGGTACAATAATTCTAATCAAATAAATAAGAAAAAATGTAAATAATGTTCACATATTAAAATATGAATTTTAAGATGAATAATTAACTATTTCTATTTTAGGGATTTATTTAATAAAATAGTTGTAAATATAAAATTATACGATAATATAAACATAATAAGGAGCTAGTTTAGATTTTAGTTCATTTAGAGGTAAAAATGGGTTATGAATGATATAAATAGAATAATTATGCCTAAAAGAGTTGTTCCACTTAATAAAAGTATATTAATTGATCATAGGATATGTTATTGAAATTACCATTTTAAGAACTAATTACCATAAAATGAGTTTAGTAGACTAACTTAAATATAAAATAAAATTGATTTATTAATTCTATCCAACTTGGTTAATTAAGTTAATATAGATTTATTAAATAACATTGGTTTAGTAAGTTCTTCAGAGACTAACAATTATAGGGTCTGTTTGGATTGTCTGTTTTTCATCTGTATTTGTATCTTTTTTAAAATGATACGTGTAAATATATCCGATTTGCATCTAAATTTTATCTATATTTATTCTATTTGATCTTTTGATGAGAACTGTCAACTTTTTTTTATCTATATCTATTTCTTGATAAATAATTTGTTAGGCAAAGTTTGAAAAAATGTCTGTATCTGCCGGAAAAAAGCCAAACAAACAGACCCTATATTTAGTAATTAATCTAACTAGTAAACTCTTATAAGACCATATTAACCCGTAATTGGCTTAGGTATAATATAATTATAGTATGATAGACCATGGATAAGAAGAAAAGTATGTTGTTTCAAATATATATTTACTAGAAAACTATGTAGTTAATATGAGTTGATAATTGATTTAAATGCTTATATGAAATAGTATTTGAAACATGTATTTGTTAGGAGTCTGCTTCCTACTTTATCTTTTGGTGTATCTTTTTTTTTTTTTTGTTCAAAGTATAGATTTTATACAAGGTACGCAGTGACTTGTGTGTTACTTGCTATGATAGGCATTCTAAATGAATTAATACTTAAATACAACTTTAATAATTGCTTGTTGCTTGTGCAAGATCGTTTAACTCGATTCGAGAAGCGACAACATTATTAGTCGGAGTCAACATGGTAATTAGGTGCTTAGGCATCCCCCATCATTAACATTGGAAAAATGATGGTTATCAATGGCTCAGTGGGTGGCTGAGAGGGGGAATGATATTTGCGTAATATTTATTCATATGGGAGAGAAGTTGCATCAAATAGTTTAATATAGGGGCTTTGTTACTCTGCTTAATCACGATAGACTAATATCGATAAAGATGAGTAATGGCTGTGACTCCTGGATAAAGCTATTTACTAGATGTTTCTATAGGAGATATAAGTACTCATGCTGCCTATATCAACCTCCTAAGTAGTTGCTGCTACTTAGGACGCTTAAGTTCCTAGCATGTTGCCAGGGTATAAGTGCTCCACTTTTGTTTTCCACACTTTAATTTAAATATATAAACTGTTGGTTGTTTCATTGCATCTAAAATAGGTATGTGTGCCCATCTTGTATGTGTTTGTATTGTTGTTGTACTAAGCTTCGGCTCATTTCTTTCTTTTTCAGGTGATGATCTGGATGCTTATGATTATCTCAGGTATGGGACGATTTCAAAGGAGCTTATTAACGAGTGAAGTGGCTAGGAATGTTGAATTGTTTATGTTGTTAATGAAAGTTGTCAATCATCTTTTCAAACTTATGTTTTGATGATGGCATGTCTAAGAGCTCATGATTGTATTTTGAGATACTAGACACCATCTATTCTAAAATATCTGATGGTTTGGTACTTATTTATTAATGTTGGTCTACTCATGGGAGTAGCCCTTTGAAAATCTTTTGCAAAAGTTTATATTTTTCTACTGCGAATTCTATTTGTTTTTAGAATCTAATTCAATGATTTCAGAATCTAATTTTTTTTAGCAAGGATCACATTAATCTATAGATTAGGTTAGCCTTAACGTAATGCATAGTGTTATGCGTGGTAGCTGGACATGTCTTGAGTTTAGGGGGGTGTGATTTAAAATGGCATTAGATAAATGTTTATCCCGTTCATTTGCTAAAACACAATATGTTAGGATTTGTATTAGAATTGGTGAGTTAAGTGCAGGGGAAATCTTGGGTTTTCATTTTAGATGTGATGCTTTATTATGTTTGCTTGGCTTAATTAAAAACTAATTAAAATTGAATAATCACACTAATCAACTTGGCTTAAATTTATTTTTCCATTGATTTTTGAGAGTGGATTAAACTAGAATGTTGTGTGATTTGCATGTTATATGTCTTGTAATATACATTTTGTCAGTTGATATGTGTTTTTCTTGCAATGTATTTTGTTTTGTGTGTTTTTGAAACTATGAGTGTTTATGCTATTGTGATGTTTGATAATGGACATGGTATGTTTTATATGCACATTAGCCTATATATGCAGATAGGACAGAATGACAAATCTACAACCTTCTTTTATTGAGATGTCATGTCTTGTTTGTTGAGTTTCATGCTGTAATGTGTCATCTAAAGTCGAGTCATGATGGGGTCATCAGTATCATCCATGTCAAGTTTCTATCTTGTCGAGTTTGAGTCATATTAAGTCTGAAGTTACTTTCTACTCAAACTTTCTCAAGTTAAGTAAGTTTAGAAGGTTTGGAATCACAATCTAGTTCTATTGTCTTATATATGTAAAATGTATGAAATATTGATATTACTAAGTTGGAAAAAATTATTAAACTTATAAAATAAATAGTAAAAGAAGTAAAAGATAAATAAATAGTATAAAATTTCATCACTGGGGAAATATAATCATAAATTGAACTATTTGATATAGAAATTAAAGTAGCTCAACAGAAGCATAGTGTACAGGTTAATAAATTATATAAGTAACAATACTTTGAACATTTAAGTAGAAACGACATGAGTTTCGAGGACAAAACTCATTTTAGGCGGAGGGAGGAGAGAGAGAATGAAATACCCCATAATTTCCATGCTTAGTCAATTAGATTTTAATAGATAATTAGTACAGAACATGGGTAATTATTCATAAACAAATGTCACGTGTAGTATAAGATGATTAAATTTTAGGGTCTATTAGATAGTAAACAATAGTTTAAAGATGAATTGTTGGGGTTGAAATATATATGACAGAAATAATAATTGATTAGTATCCATCAAACTAGAGCTCAAATAAGAATTTTGAATACATAATCATGAAACTTAAAATTTTCTAGGTCTATTGAGTATAATATCCTAATCTGACCTATCGGGTCTAGAAACCTTAATCACGTAAGTGAAATCTTTAATATAATTATATAATCTAACATAATTAGAGTTGTAAAAGGATTTAATTGAAAATAGAGATTCTAATAGAGCAAATTCCCATTTTAACTTGTCAAATTACTTCAATTTTCTATCTTCAACATACAAGCTACTCAATTCCATTCAATTATTGATTTGAAACCAATTTTCAAGTTCAATACCTAAATCCTATTTCACAAAAATTGAATAGTCACTTCCTTATCCAAGATGTGAATTGAACATTGGAAGATTTTAAAAAAAACCACCAAATTGTGATCAATCTATTTAATTTTTAAGATTTCTTATACGAATTGAATTCATCATCCTCATGTGTCATTTTCAAAGTTTCTTATACAAATTGAATTCTCCTTCTCGTGTCATTTTCAAGATACTTGTAGAAGTTGAACTTTCCCTTCTCATATGTCATTTTCAAAGTTACTTATACCAATTGAATGTCTTCTCTAATCCCCAAACTATCCCTAGCCTATTCTAAACACTACCTAAAATATCTAAGGGTACCTTAATCATTTAATATATCATGACAATAATTTACATTCCCTATAATATGGCTAACTCCATCTAATATGCCCATAAAAACTCACTTCTTCCTATTAAACTATTTTATTTACCTATTCCAACAAATTCAAATTATTCAATACTTTCCAACTATCAACTTGAACTATATTCATCAAGTTAAATCACATAAAGTCCTAAATATCCAATTTAGACATTTTGACCTAAATTCCAACTCCTTAAATCTTAGAAATTTAAATCCAATTATTTTCTTTCAAATATCAATTCCTAAGCTCCTAAATTTCTAAATTCAAGTGAGATATTTATTTATTTCATTAGATTTCCTAGGTTCAATTTCTAATCAAATTAGCAAACTTTCTTTTCTGATTTCTCAAATTCAATTCTTATGCCCAAAAGCTCATAATCTAAGAGCCTTCTCCAACACTCTAAAGTCTAATCCCATTAACATCAGTTCAAGCCCATATTTAAGAAGCCCATTAACATGAAATCAAGTCCATGAATAAAATCCCATAAACCCATCAATTTAAGCTCATATGACCATGCAACTAACATACTCACACACTATATAATTCCCTAATTTCTAGAGAACTCCATCAAGTGAAAAGACAAAAATAACCTTCCTCAATTCTAGATAATTCTAAAATCAAAAAGACCAAATTGCCCCTAAAACCTAGAGATTTCTACACAATATGAATACAAGAAAATATCTCTTAATTCTTGAGAATTCTAATGCACATGAAAGGACCAAAATGTCCCTAAACTATTCAAGTAAAATACCAAAACGTCCTTAATCCTAAAGATAATTACAAGACATGAAATAAAAGCCTCAGAAAACCCTAATCTTTTCTCCCATATCAGCAGCCCCATGTCTTCAAATTCCCTCTCAAAACACTCTAAAAAATGCATAAAAATCCTTCCATAAACTAATCACACATAAGATAAAGTATTACCTAAATATATACTTGTTAATCCACTCATTTATAGGGAAAAAAAAATCCCCTTGATTTATCCCCAATAAACTAACATTTATTTCAATTAAAGTCCTAGGTGAAATTGAAGATTTAAAACAAGGTTGCAATTAACAACATTTAGCTTGAAAAAGCTTCAAAAAGTCTTTAGTAGTACTAGTAAAGATTATGTGGTAATGTCAATGGCGGAAAAGGTTGAAAGGCAACGAAAATCTCACAAATCATCAGGTAGCTCTTCTAAATATTAAAGTAACAAAAACTCTTATTGGCATAATGATAAAAAGAAGGGTACTAGTAGTTGTGAATATGATGAGAAGCATGATTGTGTTCTTGACAAATCTATTGATGAAAAAGGGAAGTCGGTTTCAATACCGAATGATTCTTGTAGTGCTGGAAAAAAGACAAGAGATATTAAATGTTTCAAATGCATGGGTTATGGACATATGACTACTTGATGTCCAAATAGGCAAGTTGTTTATACCCGTAGGAGTTGTGTGGAAAGTGAAGGTGAAGAGGAAAGGAGTAGTTATTCCGATTCCGAAAAGGAAGGTAAGGAGTTTGTGATTGAACCATTAACTAGGGGCTATACCTTTGAATCGGGTAGTGAGGAGAAGTTTGAGTATTACATCGACAGATTAAGGACAAAGGGAGAACATCGTCGATATAAAATTTTTAGTGAATGGAGCTATATGTGTCACCATTATTGATTCCGAAAGTTGTACTAATGTGGTGGCAACGACACTTGTAGAGAAGCTAAAAATTCCAACTACTCATCCACAACCATATTGTTTACATTAGCTCAATGATAAGGGCTCAATTCATGTCACTAGGCAAGTATCGATTCCTGCCTCTTTACCTAACCATTATACTAATGAAGCTCTTTATGATGTAGTGATTATGAATGTGTCTCATATATTATTGTGTTGCCTATGGCTACTTGATCGAAATGTGAACCATAACGAAAAAGACAATATATACTCTGTATTATTCAATGGCAAGTGGATTGAGTTATTTCCTATGAGTCTCGAAGCAATAAGGAAAACACATCGGGAATTGAATCCTCTTAAGAAGGAGTCATTAATGATGATGCAAGGAGAGGTTGAGAAGGAGTCATTATTTGATTTGAAGTTCATACTTGTAAAATAGGATATATATACGCTTTTACTTCCTCGTCTATACGTGTGCAACCTCAACAATTCTTGGCTATAGTAATCCGAAACAAACCACCACTGCAACAACTCATGCATCTCAATCCATGTAGTTACATCTCGCTCTCTATTCCTCCTTCTACCAGCTAATTCATTCTTCTACCAATGTAAAGCATAGCCCTTAAATTCAATTGTAGCAAGCTTAACTCACTGTATACTATCACAATCATGATAGTCAAAGAGTTTTTCAATTTGATCTTCCCAATCTGTAAACCCCCGAAAATTTCATAATTTTTAAAAATAATCCTAGAAGCCTAATATCAAAATTCAAATCCCGAAAATCAACTCAAGAAAAAACCCAATTCTAGACCGAGTCAAACACCGGAAACGAAACCCTAAAAATCGAACCAAATTAAAACTTAATTCCAAATAAGATAAAAAAAAAATGAGTTTTCTCAATCTTAAGAAAACGAGAACCCTTGAAACAAATATAAAGTCCAACTAACCGGTTTAATCAAAGTTCGTATGCTAATCAAATCATCTACCCAATTCCTAAAACGCAAATCAAAACAATAGATCCAAATATTGCGTAACAACGAAATGATAAGATCCTAAATCTTTCGGTAAATTTCAGAATCAGAAATTTCAATTTTCACCAAAAGTCAAACTGAGTCAACTTACAACCATAGACTCGGTTAAATGATCCCGAGAACTAAAAACTATTAAATAATCACAAATAAAATAAGATAAACCATAGATATCGAGCTAAAAATATAAAACGATCAAAACTCGAAAATTATACGATCTTACGAATATCTCGACGAAACCAGAAGTCAAATCGGAACCCTAAAGTTAACAAAGCCTATAACGAACCGTAGTGTTTAAGATCCAGCAATCCCGCATTTTTAAACCCTAGAAAACGAAATTAAGCAAATAGCTTAAAATAGTCCGTAATAATATAGGCAACATAAAAATATCAGATTCGCGAATTTCAAGTGTCCTTCGGACTCAAACGGGATCAGTGCTCGAAAAGCGTGTCCCGGAGCTCGGATTATTAAAAATATTCCATTTATACCAATAGACTTGTAAAAATATAAGGATTCCAAAAATATCAGTTCTAGAATTTTTGGTAGCTAAAAATTACAGATATCATATTATTACGCATATTTTTATTACTACCGGTACTTTAATTGTCTAATCTACTATTCATAGTACTTTTCTACTATTCATTACTATTTCACTATCTCTACTTTTTTTTACACCTATTTCTTACTACCTACATACCTATAGGTCCTAGAAAATTCAGTAAATAATTTCAAGATGAACTTCGAAAATAAACCTTAAAAATTACTCCAAATTAAAACCGAATTTCAACTAGTCCGAAAACACGAACGAATTCAGAAACTTCTTAATCTTGAGAAAATGAAAATCTTTAAAAATAAATAAGAACACAGTGGTCTTCAAATTCAAAACCATGACGTACGAAAAATTCCATATTTAACTCCTTATAAAATCGGGTAATATAAAGCCAAAAACAAAATTAAAAAGTAAATAACGATTGACCTTCGAAATAAAACTCAATTCAAGAATTCCGAAAACATTAAGAGATATTAAATACTTACAAAAATAAAATTTAAAATAAATTTCTCAAATTAAATATGTTATAAACATAAAATATCAGTTTCCAAATTGGCAAAGGATCTAAACTGAGAATCACCCGAAACCCTAAGTGAATACAATAGCTTAAGTCTGGCAATCTAACGCCCCTAACCTAGAGGCCGAGATGTAGTTTAAATATGTAGAATAGCTCATAGTAATATAAGTTTGTTTAAAAATATCAGATTGGTAAATTTTGTACTATTTCGAACCCGTTCGGATACAGACTTCGAAAAGCGTGTCCCGGGGCTCGAGATATCAAAAATATACCAATAGTACCGTTAGACTCGTAATTTCATAAGATTTCTAAATATATCAGTTATATAATTTTTCGTTATAAAAGTTACAGTTATAACCTTTTTATCGTATTTCCATTATTACCGGTAATTGATTAGTCTTTTGCACTATTCATTTTTATTTCATTACAAAATTTTATTATTCTTATAAAGTCTTATATTTTTAGATAAATATTTTATATGTTATAGAAAATTTTGTTTTTCTAAAATTTAGTTCGTTCGGGTTTTACATGATCAGATTCTGTTTAAGACCCGATACTAAAAATAAAATAAATTAATTTAATAATTGGAAAATATTTAAAAATATTTTTATTTTCATAAATAATTTTTATATTTTTTGGGTTATAAAATAATTATTTATAGCCCATATTCGCGTATTTTGATCGTACCGGTAACATATTTGTTAAAAATACTAAAATAATTCAAATAATTATTTAATTTTAATTATGAAAAATCTGCTACAATTATTTGGAATAAATTTTTAATTTTATTTTATTTTATTAAAAAGTATCTTTACAACCCATACCTTCAAGTACACTTTGCACATATCACTTCCTTTTCACTTCATTCTTTCTACCATTAACCACACTTCATGGCAGATTTTGACCCTCTTTATGGCTGCCATTTTCCTTTCATTTACTCCATTTTGACTAAATTAATTATTTTCTACTCCTTCTTAAGAAAGTTACATTACACAATTCAAATTCAAGTCCAATTTCAACAATTTCCCCTCTCTTCCTCCCCCATTTTCACGTCCAGCATAGGTCTTCATTGGTTGCCCTTGTTTAATTTTTTTCCTCTCATTTATTCAATTAAAACACTCATTTTCTCTCACTCCTTCATTTACTCACTTTCCCTCTTTTATTCTTTAACTTTTCTCTCTCATTTTTCCTGTCTTTCTTTTTCATTTCCTCTTGTTCCTCCATGAAAAACAAGCTGCCCCTTCTTCTTCCATGGCTTCCACACTTCATTCCTAAAGATTTCTAAGCAAATCTTCTTCTCAAAGCTCCATAGGTGATATAGGTAAAGTGTAATGAAGGTTTCATGCATCAAATGACCTTTCATAAGCTTAAAAGCTTAGGATGATGATGCCAAAAATGAAACACTCCTTTTCTCTACTTTTATTATCTTGTATTACAAGTATTTTCAAAGTTGATATATATTATAGATCTAACTTTTTATAGCTTTGATTTTCGTTTATGCCATAGATCTTGTTATTTAAGTTGTTATATTTGTTATTTCTTATGATTTATGCATAGATCTATCATCCACATGTCCATCTTAGTGATTCATGCATTTAAAACTAGTTTAGAAAACTAGATCTAGAGTTTTGAGTTCATAAAATGTATTAGACTTTGTTTTATGTTCATGGATGACTTGTGATAGCATGATGATGGTAGGAAGTTGTAGGAAACTCAAGATCTATTTTATTTTCAATAAAAACAACTTTTGAAAATTCGGATGAAAATGGAACCATATTTAGAAAAGTGGTTTTTCAACTTCAAAATGTATATTTTTCATTTAAAATGAAGAGCTTAGGGTATAGATACCATAAATGAAAGATTTTGATAAGTAAATGTTAGATCCATGATGTTTATAGCTTATTACCATGTATTTGTTTTATGTTTATATTCATATTAAGTATATATCTTAGTTATGAACTCAAACAAAATTGTGAAATTCCTATTTTGGCAAGACCCCCATTTAAAAACCATTTTCCAATTGTCAAAATATAATTTTTACTTAAGAAAATGAAGGCTTAATATATGTATATCATCAATACTTTTTTTTTTACAAGAATCAAAAGTGATTTCCAAAATAAAAATTCTATTTTTGGATTTTGGCCAAGGCCTATTTTAAAAACATGTTTTCCAACTAAAAAATGAAGTTTTTATTTAAGAAATTAAAGGCTCTTAAGATATGATATGTAAGGAATGGATTTTCATAAGCTTAGATAGATTTTATCAAAAGATATGATCAAAAATAAATTTTCTAAATTCGGATCCCAACCAAGACCAATTTTTAAAACCCACTTATCAACTCCAAAACTCATGTTTTATGTGAAAAATGAAGTATATAGATAATATGTATCATTAAGTAATGATTTTACAAGTTGAAATGAGTTTTGATGAGATTAGTGTGTAAGACAAGAAATAGAATCAAGATGAGAAAATTTTGAGTTAGTAGCCAATTTATGAATTCGTAATTTTGAGTGAAGGCCATAAGAACACTTATTATCCAAGCTCAAAATGAAGTTTTATGTATTAAATTAAGTCCTTAAGTAATAGGTACCATAAAGTCTTAAATTTTAATGCATTAAACAAGTTTTTCCCAAAGGAATCATTCAAAAAGTGGATTTTCTAAAATTCGGATTTTTGAGTAAATCATATTGGAAAACATATTTGCAAAGTGTAAAATGAAAATTTTTGTGTAAGAATGAAGTCCTTAGTAGTTATATATGGTTGAGCCTTAAATTTTCTAAGTGTCAAATGATTTTTACTTAAAGAAATTACTCAAAAAACCAATTTTTGTAAAATTCGGATTTTAGAATCAACCCTATTTGAAAACATGTTTACAAAGTGTAAAATGGAAATTTTTATGTAGAAATGAAGGTCATAAGTAATATATATAATGAAGACTTAATTTTAACAAAAATAATTATATTTTCTTAAGTAATAAATCCAAAACAAATGGAAATGATCAAAGTTAGAAAACTAGATTTTTCAAAAAGTAGTTATAGTTGAAGTCTCGTAAAATAAAGAGTTCCAAAATTTTCTTTTATCAAAAATCATCAAGATCATGCATACATGAAACTCATTTCATGCCATTCATGTTAGGAAATCACTCATATTGCATATATAGCTAATCTATATAATAGAAACATTACAAACATTTACAAAACTACCTTTTCGGGAGTTGAAATTGTTGCTGCCCTAATCTGATCCGAACTTTTCGAAGCTTCAAATTTTTCAAAACTTGAAAATAATATTAGAATTAGATAGATCTTTCGAAGTAGATAGAGATCGATATATAATTTGCGAGATTCCGAGTTAAAATGACCAAGTTATGACCATTTTAAGTTGGAATTCCCGCTTAGGACGAGAATTACGAATTTGATAGTTCGTATAAAATCGTTTGGATTAGTTTGAGTTGAAATACTTATTAGAGTATTTCTTCCTTGTTAGGTGATCCAGAATTCGATGATTTCCTACCACCGGATTACTATTACTAGAAGACCGATGATCCAATGTCCGAGTGAGTTTTCTCCTTGTTTTGTTACCTTGATTGTGCTTGTAGTTAGTTGCATTAGAATTTTAGGAATAAGATAAAAATTGATATGAATGGGGATGGGAGATATGATGAGACTGTGATGAATGTATGCTAAAGAATACTAAAGCATATCGAAACAACGATTTGATTAGATAACTGCACTGTTCACATTATTTCTGTTATGTGTATGATATTGGCTGGTCACTCTAAAGAATGTATAAATATTTTTTACCTAAGCAAAAATTAAATTGATCATGCATCGCATCGGACATATTGCATTTGGTAGCATGCTACTCCTACGCAAGTCGATCGGTATGGTCCGAGGACTCGTTTGAATAATGAGACCCAGGATCAGAGCTCATTCATAGGAAACTAAGGTGCATCGGGGATGCATTCCATGTGTGAGCCTAGCCGAGGCGAGTACTATGAGCGGAGGGCTTAGGGACTAGCAGCAGTCGTGTAGACTTCAATACCATCCCTAACCCAAGATACGAAGGGCGTAAATCCGTTCTATGTGTGGGTTCTGGATACCCATACATAATTGCTTGCTCATGTGTTTGTTCATGCATAGCATATGATTGATTAATGCTTGCTTGTTCTGGTACGGAACTATGGGAATTCTCACTAAGCTAGTGTAGCTTATACCCCAATAGTTGTTTAAATGAACAAGTTATCTTAAGAATGCAAAGTGGGGACCGAGATGGTTGAAGCAGAGAATGGCTTCGAGATTCCGGTAAGAAATGAGAATGTTGAAGTTATCAGCTAGTTTTATGATTTGTCTTGTAATAGTTTATGTAGGGAAGTTTGTGGATGAATGTAATTGAAGTATAGTGGATTTTATTTCCTTTACATTGTTACTCAATTGTAACAACATAAAATGTATCATTCCTATGTGTCTCCTTTATGTGTTAGACGCCTTGTACATAGTATGGAAGCCGTCGCGTGACTAAAGTGGTTATTCTTAGGCTTTAATATTGTGTACGATAGACTGCCATGTTTAGGGTACCCTTCGGGGCGTGACAATACCTATTTTCTTACTTTTTATATTTTCAATACACCTTTTATCAAATCATACCTTACATATTAATTATTTTCTTACAAAATTTACACAAAATCAACTCTCTCTCTCTCTCTTTCTTCATTGTGGCCGGCGCTACCCCCCTTATTTACCTCTCAATTATTCCTTTTTTAATTTATTTTATTACATCTAAAATTCACTCTAAAAATTCTATAAATACCCCCTTCCTCTTTCATTCTTTTACATAATTCATTACACTACAAAACTCTCTCAAATTCACTACACAAACTCTCTCTACAACATTTTCCTCTACCAAAATTCTCTTTCATCAAATACTCACAAAATTTCTCTCTACAACTACCATTTCTCAATAACCACATAACCACATAATCATACATTCACTACCATCTTCAAACCACTTATACACTTTAGGTAAATATTTCTTCCAACAATTATTCACTCATTTCATGTAACTTAACATGACTATGGTGTTGTTTTGAAACTCATATGAGTAGTAAAAGCAACAACATGTTCATGTTTTGTTCTTGTACATAAGCTTCCTATTTTATTATGTTGTTATTATTTGCTTCTAATCTAACTTATATATAGTATTATGTATATTATATATTTAGAGCATATAAGCTCATTTGTTATTTATTTACTTTCAAGTTATGCAATTTATTTATTTCATGTTATTATTAAGACTAGTCTTTCTAGTCTTAGACTTGTCCATATCAAGTCAAAACAATCTTTTGTTTATTTTCTTTAATCTTTCGGGACTAATCCATTTTTAGTCCCGGAATGCCTTGATAAAGCTAAGGCTCCAATACTTGACCGGGATACCTTGATGAAGCTAAGGTTCCCAATACTTGATATTTTATTTTCTTGCTTATTATTTATTTCTAGTATTTTCTTATGTTTTTATTACTTTATATGCTCATGATACTTGCATCTACATAATGTTAATGTCTCAACTAATCTAAAATTTGAATTTTACTTTACTAAATAAACTCAAAGCTAGATTTTCAATTATATGATTTATCACAAAATCATGAAGTTATTATCAACAACATAAAAATAGAGTTTTCTCAACGTTTTCTTAAATAACAAAGATAGATTACCAAGGAAACATAAGAAATAAATATTTTCTTTGTATATTATGTTAACTCAAGTTTTAGAAAAATAATTTATTAATATTAAAAGTTTTTACAAAAAGCTTCAGATTTCAACTCTTTTAAACTTCATAATAAAACTAAGAAAACAAACTAGTTTTCAAAGTTAAGACAAAAATCAACTCATAAAGTTATGAACCCACTTAGGAAAAATAATGATTTTCAAATTTCTAAAAGAAAGAACTCATTTTCAAAAGAATATAATAATGGATTTTATCAATAAAGATAATTCTTTTCAAAAGAAATGAAAGAATAAGTTTTAGAAAGCAAAAGCTTATATTTTAGAAATAAGAAGACAAAACTCATTTTCTAAAACCATCCTAAATACAAAATTATGAAAAGGTTTTCATCAACTTAATATACTTTTGATTAATTTAATCTTTCATCACTAGGAGTGAAATTTATGCAAGACTAAAGGTCAAAGGAAAATTTAATTTGTTTTGGAAAAAGGAATGAAGAAAATAAAATAAGAATATACTCAAATTATAACAACCTATGAAAATATAAAGTTTCTTTAAAAGACTTGAAACAAAATTGCCGAAGCTAAAGTTTTAATAAATCAAAATGAATTGTTTTATGAAATAAATTGTTGAGACACTGCCATTAGAGATCTTGCATATAAAGTGAGCTTATCTATATACTCAAAGTATTTATCAAATATATGTTCATATATATATATTATATATATATTGTTACAAAAGATTTTCTTTAAAATAAAGTTGAGTTAGAAAACGGATTTGCAAAAGTTTGGTAATTTTCGTTTTAACTCTGATCCAATGTTTTCGGAACCCAAATGACTTTATATGACAAAGATAACCTTAGAAATAGATAGATATTTCGAATAGGTAGAAAACGGTATATTATATGCGAAATTCGAGTTAAAATGAGCAAGTTATAGCCATTTTAAGTTGGAATTTCCTCTTATACGATTTTACCGCAAATTTAAGGAAAGTTTAGAAATTTTCAAGAATAGAAATATCATGAAAGACTTATCTCGGGTATTTCTTTTGTCTAGATGACGAAAGATACGAGATTACCCTACCCGAGGAATACTACGACTAAGAAGATCACAAAATGGACGAGTGAGTTATTCCTCTTAATTTCGTTACTTTGCTTGTGCTTATAAAGTAGTAGCATTAGTATACTAAGAATAGATAAAAATGGATATATATTTGGGGAATTCGGTATTATGTGTATATATATGATTTTATATTTATACGTGAAATTAGAATTAGGAATATCGCAACTTCGAATTGCTTGTTAAAATAATTTTGTATGACTGTTTATTGTTTGCTAAATTGATTGATCGCCCCTAATAAACCTTAATAAGGTTTGACTTAAGAAAAATAAGACGCTCATGTATAGCATCCATCGAGTCACATCTATTTCGGAGGGCTACTACTCCTATGCGTAGAGTTAGATTGGTTGTGATCGTGCGGTGCCACGGGCCATGTTCCTTCCTGGAGAATCCAAATCGCTTGGGGAAAGCGACTCTAGGTTCGGAGCAGAGCCAATCGAACGCTGTGGGCGAGGACTTGGGGACTAGCAGTAGAAGGTCGAGGACCTTTAACCCCGATTCCCTAACCCTTAATACGGAGGGGTAAATCCGTTCTATATATGGTTTCTGGATAACTATATATATTTGCGTAATCATGTGATTGTTGCATAGTTTGCATAACATATGAGTGAAAATCTAAATGAACTTGTTTGAATATATGGTGCGAATGAAAAGGAATATCTCACTAAGCTAGTTATAGCTTATACCCCTATAGATTTTGTTGAAACAGGTATACTCGTGGCTTAAATTGAGGATCATGACATTAAGGAAGTCATAGAAGGATGACCAAGTTTCTATGAAGGAAATGGAATTATAAGATGAAGTAATTTTGTAAGGTTCTTTATATGTAATGACCTATATGATTAGTGATGTATATTTATTTGAAGATAATAAAGGGATATGCCCCTAAGAATTAAAATGTAATATGAATGTTTTATGATAAGTATTCTCTTTGCCTTGTTACTTATTTATTATCAATATAAATTACGCTACTCCGATGCGTTCCCTTGGTTGTGATGTATGCCTTGTACATGATATGGAAGCCTTTGCGTGACTAAGGTAGTCATTCCTAGGCTTTAGTATTGTGTATGGTGGACTGCCACGTTTAGGATACCCCTCAGGGCGTGACACAATCAAAATATTTATCTACTCCACCGGTACCACCAAAAGATGGTGCTTTTAGTTTTACGGTCTGTATATCGCGCAATCCTTTAGGCTTATGCCTATTAGAGTGATAATCAAAATCATCTTCATAATCTCTAACTCTACGACCACATTGCGAGTGACGCACATTCCCTCTTCCTCTTCCACATCCATCTGCTACTCCACCATGGGCTATTTGAATCCTAGTGTTATCCTTTAATTCCTCAATATGTGCCTATTCTTGTGTTTCATGGATTCGAGGGTTTCCCCTAACAATTTGTTCTACACTCCTTAGGGTTTCACCTTGTTGTTGCATCATCTGTTGCAATCCTTGCATTATCTCCTTCATAAAATCCATGAACTCACCCACATCTTTCCCCCTTAGGAGCATTGCCATCTCCACTTTTAACATCAGATTTTCTAGACATTCTCAAAAGAAATCAAACTTGCAGTAAAAGCAATCACAATAGTGAAACTTACTGAGTAAGAAATCTAATAATGAAGCCCCAAGTTGCAATATGTAACCCTATGCTCTGATACCAAGATGATACAGATTGGAGAATCCGAGTAATTTACATATCTAATGTTTTCAATTGTGATTTGGGGTTTATAGTATGTTTTTGGGTTTTTATGAATGATGAAATAGAAAATTAAAAGATATGAATGGTTAATCCTTAGATATGACACACCAAAGATAGAATTAAACTAGCTGTTCTAATCAATTGATATTACGTATGATGATACGAAACAACAAAGAGTAATCTTGAATAGAAAACTTAATCTTATTCAAGAAGACAATTTGTCACCAAGGATATTACAAAGTTTATCAAAGGTAAAAATAAGCAACAAAACTGCTAAACATATCACTAATAAGCCCTTATATACTACCACAAGTCAGGCAAGGGTAAAATGGAAAATACAAGGAAAATACATAAAATAGGAAACAAAAGTTTCAAACAATGTAAAAATAGGGATGAAGATCACCCTATTGATCATGGCCATGATGTGGGTTGTGATCCTCTCGGATAAAACATTCCTCTCTAATCTTTGAGCCATCATAGGCATAACATGACCGATAACGATTAGCATCACATGTATGACTATGCCTGTTATCTCTTTGGTCTTTAAATCATACGATGATGATGTGTTCATGCCTCTAATACGGTCGTATTCTTGATCACAGCCTAGATTACCAATGTAATAAAGGTTATGATCTCCTCTGATCCAAAACATCTAAGATCAAATTCAAACATGGGCATTATGGCGGACGTGATCTTCTTTGAAGACGAATTTCCAAGACTTAAGCGCTTTAAATCAGATTCTACTCCAAAATGTATCATATATCCTTTGAGATATTCCAATTCATCGTCATTCAGATTATTTGCAAGGATCTTTTGAGCTAAATTAAACGAGCCCTTAGCCTTAGCTCGAGTTATTAGCCTAAGTGACTTATGATTCCTATCAAACACTCCCTTCCTCTTCCAACAAACCTTAAAAAAAAAACAAGAAGTCAATAGAAATATCATACTACAATTAATTTGAGTGTAAAGTTAAGTAAAAATAAAAAAAGTTAGCTTGAGGAGTGTAGTGTTGTGTTGAGAGAGTAAATTGAACTTAGGAAGCTTGTTTGAATCGTTGAAAGCAAAGTGAAGTATGGGAGCAAATGTTGGGTAAGACAACATAAGACTAAATTATACTAATTTGTAGCCTAAGTTTCTTGTCACACCGATTACAAAAGTTAGTAATAATAAGTAGTGATAATCGAGAGAGAGAGAGAGAGTCATTGTCATCATTATTTTTATTTTGTTCTGGCCAAATTCGTCTATTCAATAAACAAGGTTTAAAAAAATACTCACCTTGTCTTTTCAACAGAAGAGGTCAACCACTAATGACTTTATCTGTTCAAGAGACGAGTTCAACTTGCTTAAAATTGGGATTATTTTTTGTCCCATGGTATTTTTGTAATTTCTTTAAAAATTAATGGTATTAATTTTCTTTTCCCGTATAAGATTAATGAAAATAGATTGTTCTTAATGTTAATGATCACATAAAGATACAAGAGAGCTGATAGAGATTTGAGCATGGTAGGATTGATGGTGATGAACCAATAGTGGTATTTAATCTTGGGACTGATATTAAAAAAAAAGAAAGAAAAAGAGTTAACTACATTTTTGGTTGACTATTTAGACTTCCTTGCTTAATCCTATGAAGATATGTATAGGTTAGATTCCTCAATCATGATTCATAGGTTACTCACTCGAGAAGACATCAAGCTAAAGAAATATAAGGTAAGATGATTCAGCTCGGCACTATACTAAAGATTAAAGAAGACGTTAAGAAGCCCATAGACATTAGTTTCAATGAAGTATCCAACTATCTTGAGTGGGTTCCTAATCTAGTAGCCATCCGCAAGAAAAATGTAAAAGTTAGGATATGTGTGTATTTTCGAGATACAAATCAAACAACACTGATATAGGGTATGTGTATATTTTCGAGATACAAATCAAACAACACTGATAGATAGCTTCCCCTTATCTTAATAGATGTCTTGGTAGGCAACACAGTTGGGAACCATTTTTTCTCATTCATAGATGTTTTCTCAAACCATAATCAAATTAAAATGGAAAAAGTAGACAAAACCAAGATGACTTTCATCATGACTTGAGGCACTGTCATGCCCCGAAGGGTACCCTAAACGTGGTAGTCCGCCGTACATAATATTAAAGCCTAAGATGACCACCCCAGTCACGCGAAGGCTTCCATACTATGTACAAGGCGTCTAACACATGGAGGAGACTCATCAGAGTAATGCATTTTAGGTTGATACAACTAAAGAACAATGTAAAGGAAATTCAATTCACTATTCTTCAAAATACAACTCATTAACTTCAATTACAATTCATCAAAACATTCTACTACATAAAACTATTACAAGGCAAACTATAAAGCTTAGCCAAACTCCAAGCATTCTTATATCTTTCCGGAATCCCGAAGTCATTCTCGGCTTCAACCATCTCGGTCCCCACTTAGCATTCTTGAGATAACCTACTTATTTAAACAACTGTTGGGGTATAAGCTACACTAGCTTAGTGAGAATTCCCTTAATTCCGTATCATAACAACAAGTTATAATCAATCATATGCTATGCATGAACAAACACATGAGCAAACAATTATGCATGGGTATCCGGAACCCATACACAGAACGGATTTACGCCCTCCGTATCTTGGGTTAGGGATGGTATTGAAGTCTACACGACTGCTGCTAGTCCCCAAGCACTCAGCTCTTAGCACTCGCCTCGGCTAGGCTCACACATGGAATGCATTCCCGATGCACCTTAGTTTCCTATGAATGAACTTTGATCCCGGGTCTCATTATCCAAACGAGTCCTCGGACCATACCAATCGACCTGCGTAGGAGTAGCATGCTACCAAATGCAATATGTCCGATGCGATGCATGACCAATTTAATTTTTGCTTAGGTCAAAAATATTTATACATTCTTTAGAGTGACCAGCCAATATCATACACATAACAGAAATAATATGAACAGTGCAGTTATCCAATCGAATCATGGTTTCGATATGCCTTAGTATTCTTTGGCATACATTCATCACAGTCTCATCATATATCCCATCCCCATTCATATCGATTTTTATCTTGTTCCTATAATTCTAATGCAACTAACTACAAGCACAATCAAGGTAACAAAACAAGGAGAAAACTCACTCGGCCATTGGATCACCGGTCTTCTAGTAATAATAATTCGGTGGCAGGGAATCATCGATTTCGGGATCTCCTAAAAAGGAAGAAATACTTTAATAAGTATTTCAACTCAAACTAATCCAAACGATTTTATACGAACTATCAAATTCGCAATTCTCGTCCTAAGCGGGAATTCCAACTTAAAACGGCCATAACTTAGTCATTTTAACTCGGAATCTCGCAAATTATATATCGATTTCTATCTACTTCAAAAGATCTATCTATTTATAATATTATTTTCAAGTTTTGAAAACATGTAGGTCTCGGAACAGAGGGATTGGATCTGATCAGTAACGGTTTACGATTCCGAAAAATAGTTTTGTAAATGCTTGAAATGTTTCTACTTGTCAATTCAATTATACATGCAATATGAATGATTTCCTAACATGAATGACATGATATGAGCTTAATGTATGCATGATCTTAATGATTTTTGCTAAAAGGAAGTTTTACAACTTTTTACTTTGTAAGACAATAATAACAACTACTTATGAAAAGTCTAGTTTTCTAACTTTGATCATTTCCATTTGTCTTGGATTTATTACTTAAGAAAATATATTTATCTTTGTTAAAATTGAGTCTTCATCATATATATTACTTATGACCTTCATTTCTTCATAGAAATTTCTATTTTACACTTTGTAAACATATTTTCAAGTAGGGTTGATTCCGAAATCCGAATTTTACAGAAATTTGATTTTGAGTGATTCCTTCAAGTAGAAATCATTTGATATTTAGAAAATTAGGGCTCAATCATACATAACCACTAAGGACTTCATTCTTACACAAAAATTTGCATTTTACACTTTGCAAATATGTTTTCCAATATGTTTTACTCAAAAATCCGAATTTTAGAAAATCCACTTTTTGAATGATTTTTTTAGGAAAAACTTGTTTAATGCATTAAAATTTAAGACTTTATGGTACCTATTACTTAAGGACTTCATTTAACACATAAAACTTGCAATTTGAGCTCAAATACTAAGTGATTACATATGCATCATCTCAAATTACGAATTTGACAATTTGATCACTAACTCAAAATTTTCCATTTTAATTCCATTACTTGTTTTACACATTACTCATGCCTAAACTCATTTTAACTTGTAAAAATCATTCCTTAAAGATACCTATTACCTATACCTTTCATTTTTTACATAAAACATGAGTTTTGGAGTTGATAGATGGGTTTTAAAAATTGGTTTTGATTGGGATCCGAATTTACAAAATTCATTTTTGGACATATCTTTTGATAAAATCTATCTAAACTTATGAAAATCCATTCCTTACATATCCTATCCTAAGAGCCCTTCATTTCTTGAATAAAAACTTTATTTTTGAGTTGGAAAACATGTTTTTAAACTAGGCCTTGGCCAAAATCCGAGAATAGAACTTTGTTTTGAAAATTGATCTTTGAAAATCATCTTTGAACCATATAAAATGAAGTCTTGATGCTATATATATATTAAGCCTTCATTTTCTTAAGTAAAAATTACATTTTGACACTTGGAAAGTGGTTTTTAAATGAGGGTTTTGCCAAAATATGAATTTCACAATTTTTGTCTAAGTTCAAATCTAAGATCTACACATAATATGAACATACACCTAAATGAAACCCATGAAAATAAACTTTAAACTCATAGATCTAAACTTTGCTCATCAAAATCTTTCATTTATGTTATCTATACCCTAATCCCTTCATTTTAAATGAAAAATACACATTTTGAAGTTGAAAAACAACTTTTCTAAATATGGTTTCATTTTCATCCGTATTTTCAAAAATGATTTTTATTGAAAATAAAATAGATCTTGAGTTTTCTAAAACATTCCTACTATCATCATGCTACTACAAGTCATCCATGAACATAAAACAAAGTCTAATGCATTTTATGAACTCAAAAGTCTAGATCTAGTTTTCTAAACTAGTTTTAAATGCATGAACACATGTGGATGATGGATCTATGAATAAATCATAAGAAAAAAAAAATAACAACTCAAATAACTAGATCTATGGCGTAAACGAAAATCAAAGCAACAAAAATTTAGATCTACAAAATATATCAACTTTAAACATAAAAATAATTATGATACAAGATAATAATAGTAGAGAAAAGGAGTATTTCATTTTTGGCATCATCATCCTAAGCTTTTAAGCTTATGGAAGGTCATTTGATGCATGAAACCTTCATTACACTTTACCTATATCACCTATGGAGCTTTGGGAAGAAGATTAGCGTAGAAATCTTTAAAAATATGTGTGGGAAATCATGGAAGAAGAAGGGGGCAGCTTGTTCATTGAAGAAACAAGAACAAGAACAAGAAAGAAAGAGAGGAAAATAAGAGAGAAAAGACTAAGGAATGAAAGAGGGAAAGTGAGTAAATGAAGGAGAGAGAGAAAATGAGTGTTTTAATTGAATAAATGAGAGAAAAAAAATAAAACAAGGGCAGCCAAGAGGGAGCCATGCTGCACGTGAACTATAGGAGAGAGAGGGAGAGAAATTTTGTTGAAATTTGACTTGAATTTGAATTATGTAATAAATGTGTATGTGTAGCTTCTTTAAGAAGGAGTGGAATATAATTAATTTGATCAAAATTGAGTGAATAAAGGACAATGGAAGCCATAAAGAAGTGGAAAAATCTGCCATGAAGTATGGAATAATGTGTAGAAAGATTAAAGTGAAAAGGAAGTGATATGTGTGAGGTGTACTTGAAGGTATAGGTTGTAAAAGTACTTTCTTAATAAAATAAAAAAATAAAATAAAATTAGGAAAATTATTCCAAATATTTGTAGCAGATTTTTCATAATTAAAATTAAATAATTATTTGAATTATTTTAGTATTTTAACAATTATGTTACCGGTATGATCAAAATATGCGAATATGGGCTATAAATGATATTTTTATAACCCGAAAAATTCTAAAAAATTATTTTATGAAAATAAAAATATTTTAAATTATTTTTCAATTATTAAATTAATTTATTTTATTTTTAGTATCCTATCTTAAACAGAATCTGATCCCGTAAAAGCCCGAACTAACTAAATTTTAGAAAAACAAAATTTTCTATAATATATAAAATATTTATCTAATAATATAAGGCTTTATAAGAATAATAAAATTTTTTGTAATAAAATAAAAATGAATAGTGCAAAAGACTAATCAATTACTGGTAATAATGGAAATACGATAAAAAGGTTATAACTGTAACTTTTATAACTCGAAAAATTATATAACTGATATATTTGAAAATCTTATAAAATCACGAGTCTAACGGTACTATTGGTCTATTTTTGATGTCTCGAGCCCCGGGACACGCTTTTCGAAGTTTGTATCTGAATGGGTTCGAAATAGGTCAAAATTTACCAATATGATATTTTTAAACAAAGTTATATTACTACAAGCTATTTTACATCTTTAAACTACACCCCGGCCTCTAGGGTTAGGGGTGCTAGATTGCCGGACTTAAGCTATTGTATTCCACTTAGGGTTTCCGGGTGATTTTCCGATTTAGATCCTTGCCAATTTGGGAACTGATATTTTATGTTTATATAACATATTTAATTTGAGAAATTTATTTTACATTTCATTTTTGTAAGTATTTAACATCTTTTAATGTTTTCGGAATTCTTGAATTGGGTTTTATTTTCGAAAGTCAATCGTTATTTTCTTTTTAATAATTGTTTTTGGGCTTTATATTACCCGTTTTTATAAGTCGGAGTTAAATATGGAATTTTTCGTACGTAATGGTTTCGAATTTGAAGACCACTGAGTTCTTATTTTATTTTTAAGGATTTTCATTTTCTCATGATTAAGAAATTTTTGGATTCATTTATGATTTAGGACTTGTCGAAATTCGGTTTTAATTTGGAGTGATTTTTAGGGTTTATTTTCGAAGTTCATCTTGAAATTATTTATCGAAATTTTCCAGAGCTTACAGACACATTTTATTATAAAGTTAACTCCATTCTTGAATAGCTATGCTGAGGCAACTTATCAAAGGGCACTAGTTGCAGTACTACATGATATGACACACAAAGAGGTAGAGGTGTATGTGGATGACATGATTTCTAAATCCAAAGAAAAAGAGGATCATATGATGGTTTTGTAAAGAATCTTTGATTAAGGAAATTTTAATTAAAGTTGAACTTGGAGAAATGCTGTCTCGCCCCAAGGGGTACCCTAAACGTGACAGTCCGCTGTACACAATACTAAAGCCTAGGAATGGCTACCTTAGTCACGCAAAGGCTTCCATATCATGTACAAAGCATACATCACAACCAAGGGAACGCATCGGAGTAGCGCAATTTATATTGATGATAAATAAGTAACAAGGCAAAGAGAACACTTATCATAAAACATAAATATATTACATTTCAATTCTTAGGAGCATGTTCCTCTATTGTCTGCAAATAGATAAACATTACTAATCATAAAGGTCATTACATATAAAGAATCTTACAAAACTATTTTATCTTATGATTCCATTTTCTTCATAGAAGCTTAACATCCTTCCATGACTTCCTTAGTATCATGATCCTCGATTTAAGCCACGGGTATACCTGTTTCATCAAAATCTATAGGGGTATAAGCTACAACTAGCTTAGTGAGATATTCCTTTTTATTCGCACCGAATATTCAAACAAGTTTATTTATATAAACACACATATGCTATGCATTCAATGCAATAATCACATGATTACACAAATATATATAGTTATCCGGAAACCATATATAGAACGGATTTACCCCTCCGTATCAAAGGTTAAGGAATCGAGGTTGAAGGTCCTCGACCTTCTACTGCTAGTCCCCAAGTCCTCACCCACAGCGATCGGTTGGCTCGGATCCGAACCTAGAGTCGCTTTCCCCGAGTGATTTGGATTCTCCAGGAAGGAACATGGCCCGTGGCACCGCAGGATCACAGCCAATCCAACTCTATGTGTAGGTGTCACGCCCCGAAGGGTACCCTAAACGTGGCAGTCCGCCACATATAATATCAAGGCTTAAGAATGGCTACCTTAGTCATGCGAAAGCCTTAGTATTATATGTAAGGCGTCTAACACGGTAATAAGAGACGCTTTTGGGAAGCATAGTTTAAGCAAGTAAAGATAAACATACAAGAATCCAGAAATAAAGTATATCATATCATAAATAACCAAAGGTCTGTTACATAATTTCTTAGGGGCATACCCCCGCTAATTCCAAGGATCGAGATAAACTTTATAACATCCAAAATACTACATTAAAGATTTCAAAGGAATTCTAATCTAAGTCTTCGAGTAGATTTCCTCCAAAAGCTTCAATATAAAACGTACATGGATACGGGAAGACCTCGGGCACAAAAATAGGTGTTCCTGAGAATACAAATATCTATAGGGGTGTAAGCTTATGGGCTTAGTGAGTAAATCCCAAAATTCATACTCGAAGAAAATTATCAATCAAGTTTATTATTCAAACATATGAAATGCAACAACCACGTGAGCATACAAGACATATGACTTTCTGGGAATCATATGTTGAATGAATTTACGCCCTTCATTTGGGGTTGGGTATTCAGGCCAATTACAGCCACAACTTAAAAAAAATACTTTTATAGATCTTACCGGCTCCTATACGCCATCAAAACATGTAGTTATTACAGGCTCCTACTAGCCACCAATTTTGTAGTTTTTACCGGCTCCTACTCGCCACTTACATGATATACCGGTTATGTCTACCACCACTATTATACACTTGTCCCACCAATTGTATAGTAGTGAATGCAATGTGACTCAACATATGAAGTGCATGAATAATTTCTTTAATTAAAGTCTAGTAGTTACATTTAACTTCTTTCAAGTGATCAACCAATTTCAAACTCTTCAAGATATTAATGCACATACAACTTTATTATAAACAAATCGAGTTTCGATATACTTAGTATTCTTTCAACATATTATCATACACTTCCTTTTGATTTTGCCTAAATTCTAGTGCAACTAATTTTACAAGCACAATCGAGAGTATGAAAAATAATGGGGAATAACTCAGTCGGCCATGATGACACCTTTCTTGAATTGGATGGGTCGTTCGGAAATTCCACTTAATCGTAGTAATCCTCAGGATACGAACAATCCTCCTTGTGATTATCTAATCAAGAAGAATACCCAAAATGAGTATTTCATGAAATTCTTATCCTTGAAGATTCTAATCTTTTCTTAAAATCGTAGTAAAATCATATAAGGGGAAATTCCAACTTAAAATGGTCATAACTTGCTCATTTTAACTCGGAATTTCACGTATAATATATCGTTTTCTACCTACTCGAAAAGACCTACACATTTCTAAGCTTATTTCCATAAAACTAAGTCGTTTGGATCCCGAAAAGGCAGTGACTAAATCTGCCACGAATTTTCCAAAAACTTGTTTTCCTTCTTGTAAACAAAGTTCATTTGAAAAGATAAATATTTCGATTATTTTGTAAACTTTTGAAAGGTATATATTTATATGTAATGGCTCATAACAAATGTATGAAGTAAATGGAGTTGTCTCAACTTAAAAACTAAGGTTTTAAAAGATTTTGAACTTGAGATTCTATCGGATATTTATTTTACTCTTGAAAGATCTTGAGTTATTGAGATGAATATTCTTTTTCTAAATTTAATCTCTTGTAATTTCTTTAAATTCCTAAGGTGTGGTTTTATTTTCAAAACTTGGATTCAAAAAGTAATAAAATGACATTTTTATTTCTTGTAATGATTCCAAAAGAATTTCTACTTCTTGATGAAAGATAAGTTTTCATAAAACCTTTTGTTTATGTAAGAAAATCATTCCTATGCAGGTTCATGGGTTTTTAGAAATCCGTTTTCCATATTTATTTCCTTAGAAAGAATCTTTAATTCAAGGAAACAATTTCTCATTTATTTTTGTTGAGACAAAAACATTATGTTCATGTATGAATATGAATCATAAGCTATAGAAATGTAAAATAATAACTTGAAAGCTTAAGTAAATAATAAAGTAAATCAAGTATTGGGACCTTAGCTTCATCAAGGTACCCCGGGACTAAGAAAAGACTAGCCCCGAAAAAGAAAAGAATTGTTTTGACTTGAGGAGGACAAGTCTAAGACTAGAATGACTAGTCTTAAAATCAACTTGAAATTAAATAACTTGAAATGAAGTAAATAAATTGCATGAAAGATAAATAAATTGTAAGACAATGAGCTTATATGCTCTAAATATATATTAGTTATATAGATATATTAGATAGTAGTAACATAAAGGAAATATAAAGAACATAAAGGAACATAAAGAGATTGATATTATGAACAAAAACAAAGTATGAATCTAATGTTGCTTTCTTAACCTCCATGGTTTTAGAAAACATACACTAAGCTCATACTAAGTAGATGAACATGAAGAATTCTTGAGAAATTTCTTACCTAAAGGAAACTAAACTTAAGAAGACTTCTTGAGAGAACTCTTGAGAGAAATTGGAGAGAAATTTTTGTAGAGTAACTTTAGAGAAGAAGAGGTGTGAAAGAAGTGAAGGTATGAGGGGGTATTTATAGGAAAATGTGGGAGATAATTTATGTTAATTAAATAATTGAAAAACAAAACAAATTGATGCATGGAGAGGGGTGGCCGGCGCTAATTTGGCATATTGGGAGGAGAGAAATTTTTTTTTTTTTATTTTGTTAATTAACAGTAAGAAATGAAAGATGTGAAATTGTATTGGAAATGAAAATGTGTAAGAAATAGGTGTATAGGTTGTAAGAGTAGGTTGTAAGAGAAAGTAGAGATAGATGAATAGTGTAGAATAGTAGAAAATAGTGTAATGTAAAAGTAGACATGATAATTTAATACCGGTAGTGTCACGCCCCATAGGGTACCCTAAACGTAACAGCCCGCCACATGCCATATAAGATTCCCGAATTACCACCTTAGTCTTTCGAGAGTCTCATATAGATGTAAGGCGTACCTTTACAACAATAGAGTACAAGTCCGAATGGAGATAAAAGCTTAATTTGGCATGCATAGGCAGTAGGATATAATTCATGAAACATAAATAAATATTACAAACTCTAAGGGGCATTCCCCCGCAAAAGAATATTTAACGGTCTATTACAGTCATCCAAGTCTTAGAAGTTTTCTATGGAAGTCTAAAACAGAAATTACAACTTCTAGAGAAAACTCCTAGCTTCGGTACCTGTTCAGCCGGGTCACGTCGCCTAAGCCACAAATGTGTAAGCTGCAAAAGGAATGGACTGTAGGGACGTAAGCTAACTAGCTTAGTGAGTGTAATCTCCCACAAAAACATTTATGTCACAGCAATTCAACCAAGTTATTAATCAAGCAAGTGTATGCATCAAACACATGAGTTCAACATACATATGACCAACCGGAAATCATATGTGGATGGAATTGCGCCCTCCATCCCGGGTTAGCAGATTAATGACTACTACGGTACTAACAATATCCCGTTTATGGTTCACGGCTAACCTACGATTATTCGATGTCGTTTATGGTTCACGACTAACCTACGATTATTCGATGTCGTTTATGGTTCACGACTAACCTACGATTATTCGATGTCGTTTATGGTTCACGACTAACCTACAAATGCTAATGCTCCATCCCCTTGTGATATGCACATGTCAATTTAGCGTTAGTCCAAGTAGTTGATTAAGCCAATTTACTTAGGCGATCAATCAATTTATCAGACAATCCATCATAGCTAACTATACAATCAAAGTTTATCATCGGTTTCGATATTCTTAATTTGTGTTCTCACATCATCATCAATCATATAATTTCCCATTAATCCCCATCATTCATATTCCATTCAATTGACATACTACTAGTGCACTACTTTACAAGCACATACAATAAATGAATTGGGAAGAAAAACTCACTCCGCCATTGGTACTCCGTTCTTCTAGTAATAATAGTCCGGAGGCAAAGAATCACCATCCACGGGTTCACCTATTCATATAAGAAATACCCTAATAAGTATTCTACCAACTTAGGACACTAAAACTCTAAGAAAACTTAGTGAAATCGGAATCGCGTCATTTTCGAAGTTCCGTTTTAAAATGGCCATAACTTGGTCGTTTTAAGTCGGAATTTCGCAAATTTTATACCGATTTCTATCTACTTTGGAAGAGCTTTCTAAATATGAAGTTTAAATCAAGTTTTGAAAATACCTAAGCCTCAGAATTGAGGGATCAGATCTGTACAGCAGGTTTATCAATTCCAAAAATGCGGTTTTCATGAATGCATTTGAGATTCCTAAGTATAAAATGATACTAAATGCAATGGTAATGATTTTCCCTATCATGAATGTCATGATGTGAACTTTAATGAGTCTATGTTATTATAACTTTTTAGATTTAAAGAATTTTAAAATAAACTTTTCTTAGAAACCATTTTATACCAATGTTTAGTAAGTGAATTTACTATACTTGACCATACCTACATATTACAAGGATTTTCTTTAGAAAAACTCTACTTTATTTAAAGAAATTTTGACCCTTATATTAGTTATATCCTAAGACTTTTATTTCTTTAATAAAATCCACATTTATAAACTTTTAAGTGGGTCTTTTACTATGGGGTTTCCAAAAATCCGAATTTACAAAAGTTCATTTTCAAGTTGATTCTTTTAGGAAAAATATATTTTGTACTTAATACTTTAAGGATATATTATATCTATATCCTAAGGACTTCATTTGTTTAAGAAAATATCATTTTTGAAGTTGGAAAAATAGTGTTTTCTAACCCTACATCCATTATTACGAATTTTGTCTACATGACTTTTAACTCAAAACTCCTATGGACTTCATTTCTTGTTTCCAACATTTTCTTTAGTAAAAACTCATTTAGACTCATGAAAAATATTACTAAACATTATCTATTACCTATAGGCTTTATTTCTCTTGTAAAATATAAGTTTAGAAGTTGATAAAAGTGTTTTTGACCTAGGTTTTCAAAGTCATCCGAATTTTCATAAGTCTATTTCTTGCAAAACTTTTCTTTTTGACTTCATGGACTCATCTATCTATAGATCTATATACTAGGAAAGTCATTTACTAAAGACAAAAGCATTAAAGACTATTAATGCACATAAATACAAAATAATAATGAAACCATAAATGCCTACATGATCATGAGTAATAAGATGATGGATCTACTTTATCAAATGCTTAAATGAGTTTTGAAAACATAAAAGCTATATTTTTATAAAAGATCTTTTGTTTAAAGTACTTTTTGATGGATGAACATAAAGCTTTTGGCATGAAAGCTCCTTTAAATGTTAGATCTACTTTGTAATGGTTCGGTATTCTTGTTTTGATCTTTCCTTGACCCTAGCAAAAGCTCATGGGGTCCTTTGGTTGGAAATATCCAAGAATTACTTAGCCATAACAAAGATCTAAGGATGGAAAGGGTAAAAGGCTTACTTACTTGAAGTGGAATGGAGATGTAAAGAGAAAATGGAAAGTTGTATGTGTGTGTGTGGGGCTTGAGAAGTTTCGGCCAAGAGGGAAATGGGGAGAGAAAAGAGAGCTTTTGCACTTTGTAAAATTTGGAAAGTGAAAGAATGAGGAAAGAGAGAGAAAAAGTAGTTTTAATAGGAAGTGAATTTAGGTGAAATGGAGTTAAAGATTTGAAAATGGACAAGGGGAGGGGGGCCATTTCACGCCGGTTTGGAGCTTGTAGGGAAGGGGAGTTTGAAAAATTTTCACTTGTTTGATTGATTTAACATGATGTGAAGTTGTTAAGAGTTGTAAGAAAAGTTAAGAACAAAAGTTATGGAGAAAAGAGAGTGATTTGAGTGATGGTAAGGTTAGATTTGTAGGGTGGCTAATAGGTAGACTAGGTAGTACTTTATGAATAGTAATGAATAGTTGACAAGATAATTTAATTTCCGGTAGTAATAAAATACGAATAAAAAGGCTATAACTGTATTTTTCATAAACCGAAAAATTATGAAAAATATATTTTTGAAATCCTTATTTTATTTCGGTTCAAATGAGTACTCATAAGTATATTTTTGAAATTCTAGTTCCGGGGCACGTTTTTCTATAATGGGTCTCGGGATGACCCGGAATTGAAATTTTCTTAAAATCTGATATTTTCTTAGTTTGAAATATAATCAAGAACTATAATCAAAATTAAATTTTCTTAGAAAAGTTTCTTAATTGGAAACCGAGGAAAAGCCGGAATTAGGGTTCCTAGTTCTCACTCCAGACTTGAGCTATTCCGGTTTAGGGTTTTGGTTTCCGGTTCTAGGGTTATCTTGGCTACTTGAAAAACCGGGGTTTACAACCTACCCACCTTAAAAAGAGTTTTGTCCTCAAAACTGAACTGACGTACCTTGATTCTCAAACAACTCGGGTATTTCCTTCGGATTTCCTCTTCGGCTTCCCAAGTTGCTTCCTCAGAAGTGTGGTTTCTCCACAATACTTTAACATATCTATCTCTTTATTCCGAAGCTTCTGAGTCTTCTTATCCAAGATTTCTACTGGATGCTCTTCATAGGTGAGATTTTCCTTTAACCGAATGGTTCCAACTCCACTATCCGCTCAGGGTCAGGTACATACTTCCTTAACACTGATACGTGGAACACATTATGAACTCCCGACAAATTCGGCGGTAGGGCTAGCCGATAGGCCAAATCTCCCACTCTTTCCAAGATCTCAAAAGGTCCAATATACCTTGGGCTTAATTTCCCTTGAGCCCGCATTCTCTTTATGCTCTTGATTGGGTTTATCTTCAAATAGACATGGTCGCCTACTTGAAATTCCAGTTCTCTTCTCTTCAGATCAGCCCAACTCTTTGTCTGTCTTGAGCCTCTTTCATTTTCTGTTGAATAACCCGGACTTTATCAGCTGCTTCCTGAACCAATTCAGGACCAATAGCTAGCTTTTCCACATCATCCCAAAACAGAGGGGACCTACAACGCCGTCCATATAAGGCTTCGTATGGTGGCATCTGAATGGTTGAGTGGTAGCTATTGTTATAGGCAAACTCGATTAGGGGTATATGATTATCCCAACTTCCTTTGAATTCCAATATGCAAGCCCTTAACATGTCCTCTAAGGTCTGAATGGTTCGCTCAGACTGTCCATCTGTCTGAGGATGGTAGGCAGTACTGAAATGCAACTTGGTGCCTAGGCTCTTTTGTAGGCTCGTCCAGAACTTTGAAACAAACCTTGGATCCCGATCTGAAATGATTCCCGCTGGAATACCATGGAGTCGCACAATCTCCTTGATGTAGATCCTAGCCAATTTGTCCAATGAATAGGTCATATTAATTGGTAGGAAGTGTGCTGACTTCGTCAAACGATCCACTATTACCCAGACTGCATCACATCCAGTGGATGTCCTCGGGAATCCACACACAAAGTCCATTGAAATTTGATCCCACTTCCATTCGGGGATAGGTAGTGGCTTTAATAATCCACCTGGCCGTTGATGTTCCACTTTGACTTGCTGACACACGGCACACTTCATAACATAATCCGCCACATCCCTCTTCAATCCATTCCACCAATAGTGGCTTTTTATGTCCTGATACATTTTTGTACCTCCCGGATGCACAGTGTAACCGGAGTTGTGAGCTTCGCTCATGATCTCTTTTCTCAATTCTTCATCTTCCGGTACACATAATCTTCCTTTCATTCTAACCACCTCTTCATCATCCAGGGTAAAGTCACTATACTTCCCTTTGAGCACTTCTTCTTTGATCTTCCTTATCGCCTCATCATATCTTTGGGCTTCTTTAATCCTGTCGATCAAGGTGGGTTCCATAACCAAATTTGCTATCTCCACTTCGACATCTTGCCCTACGAATTCAATTCTTAACCTTTCGAATTCCTTTATCAGCTCTTTTTGCTCTGTGATTAGGCCTGCCACTTCTCCATAATTCTTTCTGCTCAAGGCGTCAGCCACAGCATTTACCTTTCCCGGGCAGTAATTTATTCCCAAGTCATAGTCCTTTATGAGTTCCAACCACCGTCTCTGCCTCATATTTAACTCCTTTTGTGTGAACAAGTATTTGAGACTCTTATGATCTGTGTACACTTCACACCTTTGTCCATACAAATAATGTCTCCATAACTTCAAGGCAAAAACCACAGCGGCCAATTCCAAATCATGTGTTGGATAGTTCTGTCATGAGGCCTTAATTGCCTGGAGGCATAGGCAATGACTTTTCCCTCTTGCATCAGTACACATCCGAGGCCATTCCTAGAGGCGTCACTATGCACTGTGTAAGGCTTTTCGGGATCGGAATACCAAAATTGGAGCTGATACTAAGCGCCGTTTCAACTCTTGGAAACTTTGCTCCCTCTTATCTGTCCATTCGAATTTCTCATTCTTTTGCGTCAGTTGAGTCAGAGGTTTGGCAATCTTGGAAAATCCTTTACAAACTTGCGGTAATAACCAGCCAAACCTAGGAAGCTTCTCACTTCGGTCACCGTTTCGGGCTGTTTCCAATCCACTACCGCTTTGATCTTTTCGGGGTCAACCGATATTCCATCTCCCGTCACTACATGTCCAAGGAAAGATATCTTATCCAACCAAAAATCGCACTTAGATAGCTTGGCGTACAATTTATTTTCTCTTAAGGTTTGTAACGCCATCCTTAGGTGCTCCTCATGTTGTTCTCTGGTTTTGGAATAGATCAAAATATCATCTATGAACACGATTACACACTTATCCAAGAGGGTTTGTAAATTCGGTTCATAAGGTCCATGAATGCAGCAGGTGCATTGGTTAACCCAAATGGCATTACCAAGAATTCAAAATGCCCGTACCGTGTACGAAAGGCTGTCTTAGACACATCTTCCGGCTTGATTCTCAATTGGTGATAACCCGAGCGCAAATCAATGCGCGAGAACACACTTGCCCCTTGAAGCTGATCAAAGAGGTCGTCGATTCTTGGAAGGGGGTATCGATTTTTGATGGACTTTATTCAACTCCCTATAATCGATACATAATCTCATAGACCCGTCCTTCTTCTTCACAAACAACACCGGTGCGCCCCATGGCGACACGCTGGGTCTTATGAATCCTTGATCCAAAAGCTCCTGCAATTGGGTCTTTAATTCCTTCAATTCCACCGGAGCCATCCGGTATGGTGCCTTTGATATCGGCTCTGTACCTGGAGCTAGAGTGATTTCAAAATCAATCTCTCTTTTTGGTGGTAACCGGGTAAGACTTCAGGAAATACATCTTCAAACTCATTTACCACGGGTATGTCCCTCTTTTCTCCTTTCTCCTCTCTAATCCAGGCATCTTCTATTGGCACAATTTCCTCATCTTCCATCATTAGTTCGAAGGAGCTTAACCCGTAATCTCTTCGCACCATGATCTCTCCAAGGAAGTCTACTCTCTCCTTCCTGTGTCAAAAACTTATCATCTTTCTTTGACAGTCCACAATGGCTTTAACCTTACTTAGCCAATTCATCCCAAGGATAACTTCATATTTACTCATCTCCAAGACTATCAAATCGCTTGCTGAGATGTGTCCTTGGATTTCTAGCAAACAATCCTTTATTATCTCTCGGGTCGACACAACACTACCTGTGGGTGTCTTAATCCTTAAGGTTGTGGTTGTCATGGCTATGGGTAGACCAAGCTGCTTAGCCAAGCTGGTAGTGATAAAGGAGTGGGTTGCTCCCGTATCAAACAACACATAAGCTTCATTCCCATTTACTCCTATGCGTCCTGTTACCATAAACATTTATCACTACTTGGTCCTAATCACTCAACAGCTATCTATTCCAGGGTTTCCAGATTTCAACTTTTCCTCTTTCACAGTTTTAAATTTTCCTTTTTAAAACTTGCTAAGAAAACAAAGAACTTTATCTAAAAAGGAACTTGTTACTAACCTGTCACTAAGCCGCCATCTACATCGTCGTCTTGGTCCAGCGCGGCCAGCTCCATGCCTTCCTCCTCATCATCCTCGATCATCCATTGGCCTTCAAAGTTATACAGCCGCATCCCATGCATGGCCGAGGCTGCACGGCTTCCACTTTTGCTACCGGACCTTTGGGTGTTATCATTTCCCGGATTCCATAAGGCCGGTAGTCCCACTTTTCCGTTGAGGACTCGAGGTTACGTGGCCCTTTTCCTTGCAAAGGTAGCAGGTTATAGCCATCTTCTTTGGGCAAGCATAAACCAGATGACCTGCTCGCCACAAAAGAAACACTTGCCCTTCACGTGGGCATTGTCTTGGGTAGTGGCTTCCTTTGCACTTCCAACAAGAAATGTTGGACTGGTTTGGTTGAACTTCCCACCAGGGTTATCCTTAATACCATGGTATGGCTTGAATCTTTTCCCTCTATAGCTGAGCTGGAGGCGTCAAAGTGCCTTTTCCGAACACTCTTTTGTCCGGTTCAGCATACTTTCTCTTCTTGGCCCCTTCAATCAAACGGGCCTTCTCAATTACCTCAAGAGGTCGGTAATCCAGATTCCTGTATCTTCACCCTTAGGTCTTCATCGAGACCTTCCAGGAATACTTGTTTCTGCAGTCCTCACTATTTTTGTATGATTCAGGAGCATACTGAAGGTGATTGAATTCTTTTTGTACTGCTCAATCGTTCTGCCTCTTTGTCTCACATGCTGAAATCGCACTGTACCTTACTCGGAGGCTGGCGGGGAAGTAGTTTTCTAGGAACCTCTCTACGAAGGTCTCCCAGCTGATCGGGTGCCAAACTCCTTCGCTTCGATTCCCACCATACACGTGCATTAATACCTTAACATGTATGTGCCCACTCCAATCGGAGTGTGGTGAGTCTCGTAGGCTGCAAGGAGCGCTCAATTGAGCTAACCAATCTTCCGCCTCGTCGGGCTTTCAAATGCCCCATCAAAGTAGTGGTTGCTCTTTATAAAATCGGGGAGGGAACTCCTTGGTATCCTCTTTGCGGTGGAGGGTGGATACGAGCATTATAAATTGCTCCTCTGGTGGTATGGGAAACTCCGCTTGCATTCTCCTGTATGGAGGGGGTGGAGGTGGTGGCAAAGATGCGGAATCCCTTAGACTTGGTTCGGGATTTTGGGGTTGGTTCTGGTTTTGGTTCTGGATGAATGCAGCAAACATATTTGTCAAATTCCCGATGCATTCATCATTGCCTTGCTTTCGGGCTGAGCAGCTTCAGGTATGCTAGCTTGGGGGTGATCCGGTTGGTTCGCGCTACTACCCTCACTTGGAGTGGTTCTTGCTCCCTGTTTCGTTTCTTCTCCGTTTCGTCTGTTACATATTGTCTTAATAAGTTTTATTTCTTCTTTAGAGTTTTGCGCTTATAAAACTTTGGCTAAGGAATTTTCGAAAATTCTAGGAATAATTTAGAGAAAATAGAATTCATAAAAGGCTCAAAGAAAATTTAAAGTCCAAGTCGTTCACAAAAAGGCTCTTAGAGTAAAGAAATCATAGTAATCGAAAATTCCAAATCAAGAAATCATAATAACAAAGAATTTCTGAATCAAATGATGATATGAAAGAATATGTTTATGCAATTAAGTATAATGAATGTAGCCTACTACTATAAAAATATGATGTTTGTGAAACTTCATTCTTGGAATCAACATAATAATTCATTGATTTGATGTGCTACAAGAGTTGTTTTTCAATTAAGCTTACAAAATAGACAACACAAATCAAATCTTCCGATACTAGCCGATAAAGTCTACCTAACAACATCTAGGGACATGGAAAAAAAAGACAAGGAAAAAAAGGCAACATGCTAAACCATAAAGAGATCCTAAGGCAATTTGGCATCCCGCATTGCCTACTATTCAAAAAAACCATTGGACTCTATGGGATACTAATCCTATAGCTTAATCAGAGTCGTCTGATGAGGGCTGGGGATCGTCCTCGACTAGAAGATCCTCCATCATCCTTTCGATGAACTGACTCAAATAGGCCCTTACAGTCAATCTCCTTCTCTGAGCGGGCGGGCTAGAGGCTCTGGTTCCTCCTCCTCTTCCTCTTCTTCTCTTTTCCTCTTCTTCTCCTCTTCCTCTTCTTCTCTCACTCTTGATCTCCCTCTTGATTTGTTTCCTCTCTATCAACTCTATCATTGGATTCATTCCTAATTCCCATCTCTCTTTCCGCTTCTCTTCCAGCTTCCTCCCACATCCTGCTCCATCTTTCTCTGAATTCACCTATCCAATTGTCAGCTTCATTCATTCTCTCCACAGGTTCCGGAACTACCGCTCGGGGCTATGGCATCAACCTCAGGGGATGCTCGCCTACCGGGTATATGTCCTTCCATATGGTGGGTCGAATTCTGGTTCTACCCTCCCACTATCGGGTATGTCCAGATCCCTATTGAAGTCCCATACAACTGGTTCTGGTAGTTGGGTTGTTCTGGAGCTATGACTGGAGGTAGGGGATCTAGGTATTTCCTCTTCCATCCAATTCGGGTCCTCTTCTTCTTCCTCCTCCTCAGATCCTCCACATTGTTTTCTCCTCCTCATTGTTTCCTTCATTCACCTCATCTTCCTCAACAACTGGGGCATTAATCAGATGTCCTCCCCCGTTTCCTACTTGTGGAGCTGGAGCTCCTCCTAGAAATGGTATAATATCGAGGTATCTAGCTTGCCACACAAAGTGATTTCTAATCCGCCAATTCCAATCCCTATGATCATCAAGGTCATCACGGGCATGCACATAGAGAGGCCTATACCGCCAAGTCCCAAAGTCTGGGTGGGTGGGGTCCCTTCATTCTTTAGAATAAATGTAGCTTCTCTTAGCATAGGTTCTCCAGCATATTCTACCATCACCCTCTCTAGGGTATAAATAGTCTCCATAACTGTCCATCTCCTTCTTCTTATTGGATCGTATCTTAATTGATCTATCACAGATATCTATCTTGTATACCTAAGACCTTCTTTCCATAATTTATACATTTTCCTTATCATCCTAGGTCGTTGTACCAATGCAAAGTCTTCGCATAATACCCTTAGCCGTAGTCGGCATTCCACCATAGTCTCATTTAGGCTTTTGGTGAAGTTTCTAGCTCTTTCTCGGGTTTCACCCAAGGAAACCTACAACAAGAAAACTATTAATTAGCCTAGCTTTTAACTCCAATTTTATCCTAGTTACTTAGTTCTAGGTTCGATTTTAACTCTATTATCATGTCTAATAACCTAGTGCTCTGATACCAACCTAAACTGTCACGCCCCATAGGATACCCTAAACGTAACAGCCCGCCACATGCCATATAAGATTCCCAAATTACCACCTTAGTCTTTCGAGAGTCTCATATAATGTAAGGCGTACCTTTACAACAATAGAGTACAAGTCCGAATGGAGATAAAAGCTTAATTTGGCATGCATAGGCAGTAGGATATAATTCATGAAACATAAATAAATATTACAAACTCTAAGGGCATTCCCCCGCAAAAGAATATTTAACGCTATTATAGTCATCCAAGTCTTAGAAGTTTTCTATGGAAGTCTAAAACAGAAATTACAACTTCTAGAGAAAACTCCTAGCTTCGGTACCTATTCAGCCGGGTCACGTCGCCTAAGCCACAAATGTGTAAGCTGCAAAAGGAATGGATTGTAGAGACGTAAGCAAACTAGCTTAGTGAGTGTAATCTCCCACAAAAACATTTATGTCACAACAATTCAACCACGTTATTAATCAAGCAAGTGTATGCATCAAACACATGAGTTCAACATACATATGACCAACCGGAAATCATATGTGGATGGAATTGCGCCCTCTATCCTGAGTTAGCAGATTAACGACTACTGCGGTACTAACAATATCCCGTTTATGGTTCACGGCTAACCTATGATTATTCGATGTCGTTTATGGTTCACGACTAACCTACGATTATTCGATGTCGTTTATGGTTCACGACTAACCTACGATTATTCGATGTCGTTTATGGTTCACGACTAACCTACGATTATTCGATGTCGTTTATGGTTTACGACTAACCTACAAATGCTAATGCTCCATCCCCTTGTGATATGCACATGTCAATTTAGCGTTAGTCCAAGTAGTTGATTAAGCCAATTTACTTAGGCGATCAATCAATTTATCAGACAATCCATCATAGCTAACTATACAATCAAAGTTTATCACCCGGTTTCATATTCTTAATTTGTGTTCTCACATCATCATCAATCATATAATTTCCCATTAATCCCCATCATTCATATTCCATTCAATTGACCTACATTCTAGTGCACTACTTTACAAGCACATACAATAAATGAATTGGGAAGAAAAACACTCCGCCATTGGTACTCCGTTCTTCTAGTAATAATAGTCCGGAGGCAAAGATCACCATCCACGGGTTCACCTATTCATATAAGAAATACCCTAATAAGTATTCTACCAACTTAGACACTAAAACTCTAAGAAAACTTAGTGAAATCGGAATCGCGTCATTTTCGAAGTTCCGTTTTAAAATGGCCATAACTTGGTCGTTTTAAGTCGGAATTTCGCAAATTTTATACCGATTTCTATCTACTTCGGAAGAGCTTTCTAAATATGAAGTTCAAATCAAGTTTTGAAAATACTAAGCCTCAGAATTGAGGGATCAGATCTGTACAGCAGGTTTATCAATTCCAAAAATGCGGTTTTCATGAATGCATTTGAGATTCCTAAGTATAAATGATACTAAATGCAATGGTAATGATTTTCTCTATCATGAATGTCATGATGTGAACTTTAATGAGTCTATGTTCTTATAACTTTTTAGATTTAAAGAATTTTAAAATAAACTTTTCTTAGAAACCATTTTATACCAATGTTTAGTAATGAATTTACTAACTTGACCATACCTACATATTACAAGGATTTTCTTTAGAAAACTCTACTTTTTTAAAGAAATTTTGACCCTTATATTAGTTATATCCTAAGACCTTTATTTCTTTAATAAAATCCACATTTATAAACTTTTAAGTGGGTCTTTTACTATGGGGTTTCCAAAAATCCGAATTTACAAAAGTCCATTTTCAAGTTGATTCTTTTAGGAAAATATATTTTGTACTTAATACTTTAAGTATATATACATATCCTAAGGACTTCATTTGTTTAAGAAAATATCATTTTGAAGTTGGAAAAATAGTGTTTTCTAACCCTACATCCATTATTACGAATTTTGTCTACATGACTTTTAACTCAAAACTCCTATGGACTTCATTTCTTGTTTCCAACATTTTCTTTAGTAAAAACTCATTTAGACTCATGAAAAATATTACTAAACATTATCTATTACCTATAGGCTTATTTCTCTTGTAAAATATAAGTTTAGAAGTTGATAAAAGTGTTTTTGACCTAGGTTTTTAAAGTCATCCGAATTTTCATAAGTCTATTTCTTGCAAAGTACTTTTCTTTTTGACTTCATGGACTCATCTATCTATAGATCTATATACTAGGAAAGTCATTTACTAAAGAGAAAAGCATTAAAGACTATTAATGCACATAAATACAAAATAATAATGAAACCATAAATGCCTACATGATCATGAGCAATAAGATGATGGATCTACTTTATCAAATGCTTAAATGAGTTTTGAAAACATAAAAACTATATTTTTATAAAAGATCTTTTGTTTAAAGTACTTTTTGATGGATGAACATAAAGCTTTTGGCATGAAAACTCCTTTAAATATTAGATTTACTTTGTAATGGTTCGGTATTCTTGTTTTGATCTTTCCTTGACCCTAGCAAAAGCTCATGGGGTCCTTTGGTTGGAAATATCCAAGAATTACTTAGCCATAACAAAGATCTAAGGATGGAAAGGGTAAAAGGCTTACTTACTTGAAGTGGAATGGAGATGTAAAGAGAAATGGAAAGTTTTATGTGTGTGTGTGGGCTTGAGAAGTTTCGGCCAAGAGGAAATGGGGGAGAAAAAGAGCTTTACACTTTGTAAAATTTGAAAGTGAAAGAATGAGGAAAGAGAGAGAAAAAGTAGTTTATATAGGAAGTGAATTTAGGTTAAATAGAGTTAAAGATTTAAAAAATGGACAAGGGAGGGGGGCCATTTCACGCCGGTTTGGAGCTTGTAGGAAGGGGAGTTTGAAAAATTTTCACTTGTTTGATTGATTTAACATGATGTGAAGTTGTTAAGAGTTTAAGGAAAGTTAAGGACAAAAGTTATGGAGAAAAGAGAGTGATTTGAGTGATGGTAAGGGTTAGATTTGTAGGGTGGCTAATAGGTAGACTAGGTATACTTTATGAATAGTAGTGAATAGTTGACAAGACAATTTAATTTCCGTAGTAATAAAATACGAATAAAAAGGTTATAACTGTATTTTCATAAACCGAAAAATTATGAAAATATATTTTTGAAATCCTTATTTATTTCGGTTCAAATGAGTACTCATAAGTATATTTTTGAAATTCTAGTTCCGGGGCACGTTTTTTCTATAATGGGTCTCGAGATGACCCGGAATTGAAATTTTCTTAAAATCTGATATTTCCTTAGTTTGAAATATAAACAAGAACTATAATCAAAATTAAATTTTCTTAGAAAAGTTTATTAATTGGAAACCGAGGAAAAGCCGAATTAGGTTCCTAGTTCTCACTCTAGACTTGAGCTATTCCGGTTTAGGGTTTTGGTTTCCGGTTCTAGGTTATCTTGGCTACTTGAAAAACCGGGTTACAGGTAGTAAGAAAATACGCGTATAAAAGCGATATCTGATATTTTTAGCTATCGAAAAATTATGAAATTGATATTTTTGGAAATCTCATATTTTTACGAGTCTAATGGTATATTCAGAATATTTTTCCTATTCCAGGCTTCCGGACACGTCTTTCAAGAATCATGTCCGATCGGGTTCAAAGGACACTTGAAATTCTTCAATCTGATATTTTTATAAAACCTATAGCTATTACGAACTATTATAACTAATTTTTCCAACTTCGTTTTCTAGGACTTGAGAAAACGGCAATGCCAGATTTAAACGGTTACGGTAAACTAGGGTTTGGTTGACTCCGGAAATCCGGTTGACTTCCATTTAGGGTTTAAACTATAATTCGGATCCGAAAATTTTGGGGATTTACAGTAGGAGTAGTAGCCTTCCGAAATAGATGTGACTAGATAGATGCTATGCATGAGCGTTTTATTTTTCTTAAGCCAAACCTTATTAAGGTTTATTAGGGGCGATCAATCAATTTAGCAAACAATAAATAGACATACAAGTGAGTAAACAAAATTATTTAAACAAATAGTTCGAAGTTGCGATATTCTTAATTCTTATTTTACGCATAAACATAGAATCATATATATACACATAATCCCGAATTCCCCAAATATATATATCAATTTTTATCTTTTCTTAGTATGCTAATGCTACTACTTTATAAGCACAAGCAAGATAACGGATTTAGGAGGAATAACTCACTCGTCCATTTCGCGATCTTCTTAGTCGTAGTAATCCTCGGTAGGGTAATCTCGTATCTTTCATCGCCTAGACAAAAGAAATACCCGGGATAAGTCTTTCATGAATTTTCTATTCTTGGAGACTCTAGACTTTTCTTAAAATCGCGGTAAAATCGTATAAGAGAAAATTCCAACTTAAATGGCCATAACTTACTCATTTTAACTCGGAATTTCGCATGTAATATACCGTTTTCTACCTATTGAAAAGATCTATCCATTTTTAAGGTATCTTTGTCATATAAGGTCATTTGGGTTCCAAAAACATTGGGTACAAATTTAAAACGAATTATTTCTAAACTTTTGCAAATCCATTTTCTAACTCAACTTCATTTCAAAAAATCCTTTGTAACAATATAAGTATAAATATATATTTGATAAACACTTTTGAATATATAGGTAAGTTCGCTTTATGCAAAAATCCTAATGGTAGTGTCAACAATTTATTTTATAAAACAATTCATTTTGAAAATTTCTTTTCAAGTATTTAAAGAAACTTTATATTTTCAGGGTGTTATAAACGAGTATATTCTTATTTTATTTTCTTCATTCTTTTTTCAAGGACAAATAAATCTTCTTTAACCTTAGTTTTTCATAAATTTCACTTCTTTGATAAAAGTCAATTCTATCAAAAGTATATTAAGTTGATGAAAACCTTTTTTCATAATTTTGTATTTAGGATGATTTTAGAAAATGAGTCTTGTCTTCTTATGTTTATTTCTAAAATACGAGCTTTTGCTTTCTAAAACTTGTTCTTTCATTTCTTTTGAAAAGGATCATTTTTATTGATAAAATCATTTGTTTACATTCTTTGAAAATAGTTTCTCTTTTAGGAATTTGAAAATCATTGTTTTTCCTAAATGGATTTTAACTTTGTGGATTAAGTTTATCTTATCTTTGAAAACTAGGTTGTTTCCTTAGTTTTGTTATGGAGTTAAAAGAGTTTAAATCTTAAGCTTTTGTAAAACTTCTTAATATTTAACAAACTATTTTACTAAAACTTAGGTTACCACATTATACAAAGAAAATATTTATTCTTTATGTTTCCTTTAAACTACCTTTGTTATTTAAGAAACTTGAGAAAGCTTGTATTACTTTAGTTTTATGTTGTTGATAATAACTTTGTGACAAATCACATAATAGAAAATCTAGTTTTGAGTTCCTTAAATAAAATGAAATTCCACTTTTTGATTAGTTGAGACATTAACATTATGTAGATGCAAGTATCATGAGCATATAAAATAAAAGAACATAAGAAAATGCTAGAAACAAATAATAAGCAATAAAATATCAAGTATTGAGAACCTTAGCTTCATCAAGGCATCCCAGGACTAAGAATGGACCAGTCTCGAAAGATTTAAAAAAAATAAATAAAAGATTGTGTTGACTTGATATGGACAAGTCTAAGACTAGAAAGACTAGTCTTAATAATTGCATAAAATAAATAAATTGCATAATTTGAAGGTAAATAAATAACAAATGAGCTTATATGCTCTAAATAAATATATATACATAGTATACATAATATTATATAACAAATAATAACAATAATAATAACAATATAATAAAATGGGAAGCTTATGTACAAGAATAAAACATGAACATGTTGTTGCTTTTACTACTCATATAAGTCTCAAAACAACACCATAGTCATGTTAAGTTACATGACATGAGTGAATAATAATTGGAAGAAATATTTACCTAAAGTGTGTAAGTGGTATGAAGATGGTAGATGGAATGGGTATTATGTGAGTAGTGATATGTGGTAGATAGTTTATGTATGAGGGATGATTTTTGTGAGGAATTGGTTTGAAAGAGTTTTGGTAGAGAGAATTCTTAAAGAGTGAATTTGTGTAGAGATTTTGAGAAAGTTTTGGTAATGAAATGAATTGTGTGAAAGAATGGAAGAGGAAGGGGGTATTTATAGAATTTTTAGAGTGAATTTTTTATGTAATAAAATAAATTAAAAAAAGAAAATAAATGAAAGGGAAGGAGAGGCTAGTAGCGTTGGCCATGATGCATTGGAGAGAGAGTGAGTTAATTTTTGAGTAAAATTTGTAAGAAAATAATTAATATGTAATGTATGATTTGATATAAAAAGTATTGGAAATATAAAAAGTAAGAAAATAGGTATGTAGGTAGTAAGAAATAGGTGTAAGAAAAAGTAGAGATAGTGAAATAGTAATGAATAGTAGAAAAGTACTATGAATAGTAGACTAGACAATTAAAGTACCGGTAGTAATAAAAATATGCGTATTAATGCGACATCTGTAATTTTAGCTATCGAAAAATTCTAAAACTGATATTTTTGGAGTCCTTGTATTTTTACGAGTCTATTGATATAAACGGAATATTCTTAATATTCAAAGCTTCGGGACACGCTTTTCGAGAATCGATCCCTTTTGCATCCGAAGGACACTCGAAATTCACGAATCTGATATTTTTATGTTACCCTATATTATTACGAACTATTTTAAGCTATTGGCTTAATTTCGTTTTCTAGGGTTTGAGAACGCGGATTGCCGATATTAAACACTAGTTCGTATAGGCTTTGTTGACTTTAGGGTTCCGGTTTGACTTTTGGTTTCGTTGAGATATTTGTAAGATCGTATAATTTTCGAGTTTTGGTCGTTTTATATTCTTAGCTCGATATCTGTGGTTTGTCTTATTTTATTTGAGATTATTTAATAGTTCTTAGTTTTCGGGATCATTTAACTGAATCTAGGGTTATGAGTTGGCTCAGTTTGACTTTCGATAAAAACTTGAAATTTCTGATTCTGAAATTTACCAAAGGATTTAGGATCTTATTATTTCGTTGTTAAGCGGTATTTGGATATATCGTTTTGATTTATGTTTTAGGAATTGGGTAGATGATTGATCGGCGTACGGACGTTGATTAAACCGGTAGTTGGACTTTTTATTTTGTTTCAAGGGTTTTCATTTTTCTCGAGACTAAGAAATCTTGTTTTTGATCTTATTTGGAATTATGTTTTAACTTGGTTCGATTTTTAGGGTTTCGTTTCCGGTGTTTGACTCGGTCTAGAATTTGGTTTTAACTAGAGTTGATTGTCGAAAATTTAAATTTCAATATTAAACTTCTAGGGTTATTTTCTATGAATTATGAAAATTTTCGGGGTTTACAAATGCACATTTGAGGTAGCTTGAGCCAAACCATTAGGTTTTGTGGTTAATTAGTAGGGTATGAAATTTGATCCTGATAAGGTTAAACCTATACTTAAGAGCTACCTCTACCATGGACACTTAAAGAAGTTAAGCGTATCTTAGGTGTGTAAATTATATCACCAAATTCATCTTCTATTTAACTAATAAATGTCGTCTCTTATTTAAATTATTGAAAAAGAATGTCATCATACAATGGACCAGGGAATGTAAAGAAGCTTCAACCAGATCAACCCGTGCTTGACAAATCCTCTAAGATTAGTGGCTTTTACACTAAGTTGTTCCCTATATTTATACTTGATAATTCTCTCCAGATCAGTAGAATATATGGTGGAGTGGTGTCACGCCCCAACGGGTACCCTAAACGTAACAGCCCACCGTACGCAATATTAAAGCTCAAGAATGACTACCTCAGTCACTCGAAAGCTTCCATATCGGTACAAGGCGTACATTCACAATAAAGAGACCATTGAAGTAATGCATTTTAAGATATTGGCAGCGGAACATACAAAATAACACTTAATATTTCATAAAAACATAAGGTCTTACAACTTCTAAGGGGCATTTCCCCTATAAATATATAACAACATGGTTCTACTGAATAACATAACTGAAGCTAGAAGATTTTAGAAGAAATCTACTCTATAACTTCAAAATAAAATTCCTCCAAAAGCTTCTCAAAATAAGGATTCTACCCGGAAATCAAGGTGGTCTCGGGCAAAAGATAATCCTGCAATATCAAAAGTCTATAGGAGTATAAGCATGACTAGCTTAGTGAGATATTCCTTACACAATAGTATTCAGAATAAGCAATCAACCAAGTTTATTAATTCAAGCATATGAATGCAACAACCATATGATCAAACATTACATACGACTATCCGGTTTCGTATGTTTGATGGATTTACCCCTCCATCGGTGGTTAGCGAATGCTTTGTACTGGGCCCCGAACGACCTCCTTAAAGTTTGCGCACATCTTGAGGTTCCAACGAACCGTACTACTAGTCCCCGGGCTTTCCATACCCAAAGCGATCGATCCGGCTCGGCTACACCTTGAGGCCGTATTCCCCGAACATCCTAACCCTCAAGATGTAGCTAGGCAGCTTACCTTTTCGGTCCCACGCTGAGGAGTAGTAGCAAAACTTCGAAATGATATTCTAAGTGATATGCATGAGTAATTTATTATATGAGGATTTCAATATGATATTAAATCGTTTAGAGCGATCAAACAATATTTGCACACATAATAATACATACATAGAAACATTTATATGAATCACAAATCGGGTTCCGATATACTTATCGTTCATTGATCGCACACAACGAATCACATACATAATTCCCATAATATCCCACATGCATATCAATTTTATCTTTTCCTAATATCTAGTGCTCTATTCTACAAGCACATGCGCGAATACATAAGCGTAAAGGAAACTCACTCGTCCATAGCGATCTAGGAGTCGAAGTAATCCTCGGGAAAGACAAGATCGTGATCCTCGATACCTAAACAAAAGAAATACCCAACATGAGTATTTCGTCCAAGATCTATTTAAATTCTATAGTTCTATCTTAGAGAATTCGTAAAAATCGTATGGAATGGAAATTCCAACTTAAAATGGTCATAACTTGCTCATTTTAACTCGGAATTTTGCATCTACCTACTCGAAAAATCTATCTATTTCTAAGGTTATTTTTATCAAAAGAAGTTATTTCGGTCTCAGAATAGTAGCGTACAGATTTGATACGAATTTTCCAAACTTCAAAACTAGAGTTTTCAAACTTTTCTTCACTTAAGGGCTTTTGTATAAAAATATAGATATATTGTATGGTTGAAAAATCCCTTGAAGACATAATATATACTCAAACCATAAGCATGAATTTAGTGGTGTTGTCTCAACAATGTTCTTGTAGTACAATATGTTTTGAAAGTGAGATAAGCTTAAGTTTTGTAAAGAAATTAGTTTTGTTAAGAAAATTTCTTATTTTACTAAAAGTAAGCATCTCCTTCTTTTAACTCCATTTCTTAAATAAAGTAGTTTTAATCTCTTTTAAATTTCTACTACCTTATTTCTAATGTTTTGGAAAACATAATCTTTCTAAACACTTCATGGTTATATGTCCCATAGCTTTTCTAAAGTTAGATCCACTTAAAAGAAATGATCTTTATAAGTTAATTTTTGAAAACTTATCTAGACTTTAGCATTTTAAAATGTTGATAGAGAACTTCGACAATTGTATTTAAGGAAATCCTTTGTTTAAACAAAGAACTAAGTTTAAAGAATCTTTCTTATTCTATTGGTTTGAAAAGAGAATTTGTGGTAACTTTACTTTATGTATTTCTTGGTAAAACCATATATTATTACTAAAACTTGAGCTAACTTAACTAGCTTTAGAAAAATATTTGTTTAAGATAAAATTTCAAGTCTTTAAGGAAAATAATTTCTTATGTGACAAAATCTATATTTAAAGAGAGTTCATTCTTTTGTTACTTAAGAAAACTCATTTTTTTATTATGGTTGAGACAATAACAACATATTCATGTATGAATGAGAATATGTAACTATGAAAATATAAAAACAACATAAATAAAATAAGAGCATTAATAAAGTCAAGTATTGGGAACCTTAGCTTCATTAAGGTATCCCGGGACTAAGAATAGACTAGTCCTCAAAAGAAAAGAAAAGCAAAGAAATAAAATTGTTTTGACTTGATATGGACAAGTCTAAGACTAGAGAGACTAGTCTTAAGAATCAACTTGAAATTAAATAAATTGCAATGAAGTAAATAAATTGCATGAAAGGTAAATAAATTGCAAGACATTGAGCTTATATGCTCTAAATATTATATATATATATATAGCTATATAGATATTTAGATAGTTATGAACATAAAGGAACATAAAGAAACATAAAGGAACATAAGGGAATTGATATTATGAACAAAACAAAGTATGAACCTATTGTTGCTTTCTTAACCTTCATGGTTTTGGAAAACACGCATTAGTTCATACTAAGTAGATGAACATAGGAATTTCTTGAAGAATTTTTACCTAAAAGAGATGAACTAAAGAGAGCTTCTTGGAAGAACTTTCTTGGAGAGATTGGAGAGAAATTTGAGTATAGTAACTTTAGTAAAGAAGTGGTGTGAAAGAAGTGAAGGTATGAGGGGATATTTATAGATTTTTGGAGTGGAAATTAGATGTAATAAAATAAATTGAAAAAGAAAACAAAATGGGATGCATTAGAGAGGGGGAGGCGCCGGTTTTGCATAGAATAGGGGGAAGGATTGATTTGTTTTGTTTGTTTTGTATTAAAAGAAGTAATGTGTAAGGTGTGATGTGATTAAAGTTGTATGGGGAAGGTAAATTGTAAGGTATAGGTATGGTAGAGTGTAAGAAAAAGTAAAGATAGGTGAATAGTAATGAATAGTAGAAAAGTACTATGAATAGTAGACTAGACAATTAAAATACCGGTAGTAAAGAAAATATGCGTAAAAGGCCTATATCTATTATTTTTAGTTACCGAAAAATTCTAAAACTGATATTTTTGAGAACCTAATATTTTTACTAATCTATTGGTGTTGTCGAAATATTTTTGCTATCCGGTGCTCTGGGGCACGATTTTCGAAAACTGATCTCGATCGGATCCGAGGGACACTAGAAAAATTCGAATATGATATTTTTAGGCTTTCCTATATTATTACGAACCATATTCCACAATTATCTCAATTTCATTTTCTAGGGCTAAAGAACATGGGATTGTCGAATCTAGATTCACTAGACTAATCATATAACTAGGTTAACTTTAAGGTTTCGTTTTAACTCCCGGTTCTAGGGTTTGCTAATATTATAAAAAAAAATCTAGGGCTTACAGGTGGAAAGATGAAAGTGGAAAAGAAAACGCCATCTATTTCTTAAGTAATAGGTTTATTAGGGGAGAATAGAGGTACTTAGAAATGGAAAGAACCTATTTTTGCCTTACTTTGGATGATGCATCGGTTTATATAATACACTCTAAACTACTCCATTGAACTTCTCTTGGAGCATGGCTCTTTAAGGTATTTGGTGAATATACCTACTTTGATTGGAATAATCTCAAAGTGATAGATGATAATATTAGAGTTTGATGTCCATAGTTGTCAAAATTGCGAGTCAAATATATGATTCAACGAGTTTATGATTTTATATTATTTTTCTTAGTTAAAATGGATACAAGATTATTTAGATGTAGACTTTAAATAGAATTATGAATTTAGGTGTACGATTCTACACATTTACGATTTTACTGGTTTTGCATGATTTTATACGATTCTACCGATTATATACATCATAGCAAATAATAAAATTGCAATTTTGAACCATAAGTCACATATGTGAATCAAAGCCCAATCAAGGATTAAATATCTGTTAACTAAGATTTTAATGATGTTGATTAGGTATTCAAAAAGTTTATTACATATCAAACTTATATTTTAGTATTTCTGAATATGTTTCCTATTTATTTATAATAGTAATTGTTGAAATTTAAATTTGCAAAAAAAAAAGGAGCATTTTTCTTGGCATTTTCTAAAGTTTCTCAAAATTAAATTATAATCTTTAACAATTATCAAGATTAGGTTCACATATAATTAAGAGGATTACAATATTAATTTGATATTATTATACTTGCAAGTGTGAAAAATAAATCCAATTATTTTCTATAGACAATGGATCCACTTTTAATGGCAATATAGTGCATGTGATTAGTGGATATATAACTAATTTAGATCAAATATCACTTGTTTAGATTGGAAAATTGTAGTAGAAGGGCCTATATTTGTGCACTTTTTGCAAAACAAGAGCCTGAATTTATAAAACATCCATTTAAGGGCTTGTATTTTATAATTTCATGCATTTGAAGGGTCTCGGTTAATGGACAATAAACAAAGGTTAAAAACGCTAACATGACTATTTGATTCAACTTTCACATAATATTCTCTCTCCACAAATGTTATTAATATTTTTAGCAATTTTGGCCATTTTCTTATTAATATCTTTCTTCCAAAGAAAAAATTATTAAAAAAAAACGTTTTCCTATATATAAAAATAAACATTCTTCCCAAAATTATAATAAAAACTTTTATCGAATCAAAATGGAATTTGCCAATTTTATTCCCTTAAAAATTGAGAATTACATAGATTCAAAGAAAAGGAAATTGGAAAGCTTGCCTACATGTTTTTTCCTTAATCAATACTAGACATCATAGTTTATTGGTTAAAGTTTCAACTCGCCCACAATATTAAGGGTTTTATATTAGTTTATGTTAGTTTTTAAATGACTGTTAATAACAATGTTTTAAGTTTATGAATTCAATATATACATTTCTCTCATATTAAGGGCAATATATATATATATACACATATTTTGGGAAGAAGAAAAGAATCATATTTAGGAAAACTATACAGTCTTTATTAACTTATAAAAAAGCTATTATTTTTACACAATCAACGATCTATAGAAACAACTCAGTCCTATTTTTACACAGTCAAGATCTTATATAGAAATAACTCAGTCCATACTCCTCTCAAGTTGGAGTATAAACATCCAATATACCCAACTTGTCAATCACATCATGAAATGCCTTCTTTGAAACTGCTTTTGTAAGAATATCAGCAAGCTGTTTTCGACTTTACAAAAGAAAATTGGATAATCTTTTGGTCCAACTTCTTTTGATGAAGTGCTATCAACTTCAACATGTTTAGTGTAAACCTGGTTTCTTTGTAACCAAGCTTGACTTCCAGAGTCGAATCGTAAACTGAAAACCCTAAACCGGAATAGCTAGGGTTAGAATGAACCTAGAAACCCTAAGTCGGCTCCACCGAGAATAAACCATAGAACTTATGAGAGAAAGTTGACTTAGATTATAGTTAAAGAATATAACGAAACATAAAAAGATTAGTTTTCTTGAAATTATCTGTTTAGAATCCGACCGGGATCGTTCCAAAAACCGCCTCGGGACTCGAAATTAGGAAAATATTCTAGAATATCATTAAGACCGGAATTAATAAGGAATTCAAAAATATTTATTATAATTTTTGGTTTAAAAAAAATTACAGTTATAGCTTTATATCGTTTTTTCTTTACTAATTAGTAACTTAATTGTCTAATATACTATTCATTACTATTACAAGTATAAGCCTATACCGTATCACACTCACAAGCCATACTCTACTCTTACATCCTTACAATCAAGTACCTTATTACATCATATTCCTTACATTTACTTTTCAATACATTATATTACACATTTAATTTGAAAAATTTTTACAAAAATTATTTCTCTCTCTCTCTCTCTCAATGGTAGGTGCACCCCCTTTGCCCCTTCAGCGCCCGGCCCCCCCCCCACCACAAAATTCCCTCTCAATTGTTTTTTTTTTTTTCTTTTATGTAATCATACAAAACCCTAATAACCTCACTATAAATATTCTTTTATGCCTTCATTCTCTTTCTTCATTTTCACTTTTGCGAAATTTCAAAACTCTCTTTTTCTCTTGTGCCGTGAACCATACACACGCTTCATACACTTTTATTTTCTCCAACTCTCTTGTTCTATAAGCTTACTAGGTATAGATCTAAACTTTACTACCACAAAAACATGTAATGGATAGATCATTCATGTGTGGATTCATAAACATCCCCATGAGCTTCATGCTAGGGACATGAAAACACTAGAACATGAAGATCAAGCCATCACAAGTTGTGGATCTTGTGATTAAAGCTTGTGTTTTCCTCATAATCATAATATATGTTCATATAGTGATGAGTTCATGTAGGAATCTTGCTACTACATCATTGTCATAAGTAGTATATTTCATTTCATACATTTAACATGACCATTACACTTAGATCTAGCTTTTAAACATTTATTCTCTTACATGATATTGTAGATCTCATGCATTTATTATGTTTAGGATGAGTGAATGGTCATAAATATCTTGTCTTATGTAAATGAACGTTTTATTACTTTAAAAGTTAGGATATTTATGAAGATAAGCCAAAAAGCTCAAGAACAAATTGGGTTTTATAAAAAAAACTTTTGTAAATTCGATGGAAAATGAGTTGCATTTTGAAAACCTATTTTTCAACTCAAAACATGATTTTTATGTGAAAAATGAAGAGCTTATGGAATAGGTAACAATAGGAAATTATTTTTGTAAGTTAATGGTAGATACTAAAAGAAATTTGTTAAACAAGAAATATTTACAAGATAGAAAAATTTGATCTTAGGATAGTTACATGAAATTCGTAACTAGGAAAAGAGGATATGCAAACACCAATTTTTCAAACTCAAAATGGAAGTTTTATTAAGGAAATTAAGTCCTTAGGGGATAGGAATAATGAAGCCTTAAATTTTAAAGTATCAAACAAGTTTTTCTTAAAGAAATCACTTAGAAACTATTTTTACAAATTCGGATCTAAGAATAGTCAATACTTAAACACTTGTTTACAAAGTGTAAAATGAGGATTTATCTTGAAAAATTAAGACCTTAAGGAATAGATATGGTAGAGACTTAATTTTAGCAAGAATAAATAAATTTTATTCAGGAAAATCTCTAAAACAAGTGTGGTTGGTCAAGAACATAAAATTAAACTTACTAGGTTAAGTATTCATGATATTTTGTAAAGTAGAAATTTCCAAAAATATTTTCTAATAGAATATCATCATGAATATGCATACAAGAAGCTCATGATACCATTCACAATAGTGATTGTTATTATTGCATGCATATTTGGCATGGATAGTAGAAATATCATAATTCCTAACAAAAACAATTTCGAAAATGGGAATTCGGTTACTAACCAGATCTCTTTGTATCTATTTGAGACTTCAAAGTTAGATATTATATTATAATTATATAGATCTTTCGAAGTAGATAGGAATCGATATATAATTTGAGAAATTCCAAGTTAAAATGACCAATTTATGACCATTTTAAGTTGGAATTTCCACTAATGATGAGAATTACGAACTTAATAGTTTTTTATAAAATAAAATGGATTACATATGAGTTGAAATACTCATGTGGATATTTCTTTCGTTTAGGTGACTTGGATCCCGAAGATTCATTACCACTGGAATACTATTACTAAGAGACCAGCGACTAATGGTCGAGTGAGTATGACTTCCTAATTTCATTTCTTGCTTGTGATTGTAGCAAATAGTTGCACTAGATTATAAGGCAAAAGATAAAATGGAATTGCATGATGGGAATTATGGGGGATTATGTATGTTTATTGATGAGTTGAGAAATGGTATTAAGAATATCGAAATCGAATGATTAACTTATGCTTGTTTAAAGTATTATAGGAGTGATTGCCTGTGAAATTATTGATCACCTAAGAAATTGATATTAATGACTATTCGGATTGATAAATTAATACGAACATAATCACTTCACGATGGGGATGGAGCATTAGCATATGTTGGTTACTCATGATCCGTAAACGGCTAAAAGTTGGTTGATCGTGATCCATAAATGACATAAATGAGTTGGTTCATTGTGATCCATAAACGACATAAGTTGGTTATCTGTGATCTATAAACGACATATTAATTCAATGGTGGTATCGTAGTATTCGTTAATTGCTAACCCAAATGGAGGGTGTAAATCCATTCACATATGATTTTGGCTGATTATGATTGTTTGTTCATGTGGTGTTGCATTACATATGATTAAATAATTAACTTGATTGATTGATTTGTTATGAATGTCTTTATAAAGTATTCACTCACTAAGCTAGTGTAGCTTATGCCCCACAGTTTTTTCTTATTGTAGTATCCGTATATATGGTTAAGGGCAAGGCATCCTAAGCAGGTACTGGAATTAGGAGTTTCCATTAGAAGTTTATGTTCAATTTTGTGTAGACTTCCATAGGAAATCCTATTATTTATCGGATGACTGTAAAAGACTGTTATTAAACTCGATATTATTTGCGGGGGAATGCTCCTAAAACTTTTGTAATTAATTATGTAGACTCATGGTTTATATTCTGATGCTTATAGTATGTCAAATTAAACTATTTATCTCCATTGGTTCATGTATTCTATTGTCGTAAATGTACGCCTTGTATCTATACGAGACTTTGGAACAATTGTGGTAGCAATTCCTAAGTGTCATATAGCTTGCGGCGGACTTTACATTTAGACTACCCTTTGGGGTGTGATAGTTTAAGTTGGAATCAGAGCATAAGGTTATAAAACATGACAATGGAACTAAAAAAAAAAAAAAAAAGCTTAAAAGTTTAAGTAATTAAATTGTAGGATAAAATGGAGTTAAAAGTTTAAGCTAACTAGAAGTCTTTTCTTGGTATAGGTCTCTTTAGGGAAACTCGGAAAGGGCAAGAAACTTTGTTAGGAGACATGAAGAAACTTTTGTGGAATACCGCTTAAGACTTTGCTTTGGCTCGAAGATCTCGGACCATGACTGAAATGTATAGGATGTGGAAAGAAGGTCTTAGATAGACACGATGGGTGTCAGTGGTAGACCAAATTAGATATGATTCCATTAGGAGGAAGAGATAGACCATGTTGGAGACTATCTATACAATGGAAAGAATCATGGTGGAATATGGATGTGAGCCGATGTTGAGGGAGGCTACTTTCATCTTGAAAAATGAAGGAAATCCTACCCATCCAGACTTTAGGGTATGGAATAGCATTGGACCCTTGTATGTCTATGTCACGCCTTAATGGGTATCCTAAATGTGATAGCTTGCTGTACATAATATTAAAACTTAATTATGATTACCTTAGTCACTCGAAACCTTTTATATCAATACAAGGCATACATTCACATCAAAGGGAGATCGGTAGAGTAATGCATTTTAAGATATTGGCAGTGGAACATGCAAAATAACACTTAATATATTTCATTGAAATATAAAGCCTTACAACTTCTAAGGGCCATTCCCCTGATAATTTCCATAGCAACATAGTCTCAATATGAAGATTAACTAAAGCTAGAAGATTTTAAAGGAAATCTAGTCTAAGACTTCAAAACAGAGTTCCTCCAAAAGTTTCCCAAAACAAAGATTCTACCCAGATGATCAAGATGGTCTCGGGTGCAAAATAACGATCCTGCAATATCAAAAGTCTATAGGGGTATAAGCATAACTAGCTTAGTGAGATATTCCTTATGCAAAAGTACTCATAACAAGCATTCAACCAAGTTCATTAAACAATCATATGAAATACAACAACCATATGATCAAACAGTACATACAACTATCTGGTTTCGTATGTATGATGGAGTTACCCCTCCATCGGTGGTTAAGGAATGGTTTGAACTGGGCCCCAAACGACCTCCTTAAAAGTTATGCGCATCTTGGGGTTCCAACTAACCGTACTACTAGTCCCCGGGCTTTCCTTATGCAAAGCGATCGATTCGGCTCGGTTACAACTTAAAGCCATATTCCTTAAACGTCCTAAATCCTCAAGATGTAGCTAAGCTGCTTACCTTTCTGGTCCCATGCTGAGGAGTAGTAGAAAAATTTCGAAATGATATTCTAAGTGATATGCATGAGCAATTTATTTATGAGGAATCAAATCCGACATTAATTTATTTAAAGTGATTAAACAATAATTGCACACATAGTGTAATATATGAAAATATAATGGATTATGAATCATAAGATGATATAGGATGAGTTTAATATCAAAACAAGTAAGTTGTAAAAGTTTAAGTTTGATTGGGTAATGAATGTTGAAGTTCGGATTTCTGTAATTTTTGATAGATGCTGCGCCGCCATCTGGAGAATCTACATTACCGGTGTAGAGACAGCGTAGGAAACAAACAGTAACATTTTTCTTAATGCTGGGTGGAACGCCGCCGATGTACGCGAGCATTTCTTTTAACGCCGGATAGGAAAGCCGCCGGCGTAGGTCATGGATTTGCCGGCGTATGTTATTGGATCGAAATTCTGGGAATTCAAAGCGTCGATGAATGCCATCAGTGTTCGTGTAATTTTTGCCAGCGTAAGGGGTGCGCCAACAAAATTATACGTACGCCGCGGCGTATGAGCAATTTCTATATATACGAGACGCGAGAAACGATTTTTGACAGAAACATTTTATCATATTTTTCCTTCGTATAAGAGAGGTTTGGAGCGTTCCTGGAGATCTAGGGTTGGAGAATCTTCAGGAGTGTGTTTTTTATTCAAATTAAGTGATCTTAACTTTCTCTTATGGGTTATATACGAATTTGCATAAGTTTTCTTAGGGTTTTATTGTGTTCTTGAAGGAAAATGTGAGAAGGATTTAGATCTTGGGTTTAATTTGTCTTAGTTGGATAAGGAGTGAGTTTTGTGATTAAAACAAGTAAGTATAATGTTCTCATACAAGATTTAGGCGAATTTCATGCAAGTTCTAAGGATTTTGTGATTATTTGCATGAAGGAAACCCTATATTTGGTTGGAATCCGAATTTGTGGATATGAGTTGGGTTTTGGTGATCCAAGTCAGTAAGTTTCGTCATTTCATTGATGAATTTAAATAATGTGTGATTAGATGATCTTTATATGTTCTTGTTGTCATATAATATCAGGGTTTCCGAGAAATATTTGGAATTTGTGGAGTTTTATGTGGTTCATTGTTGTTCTTAAGGATATTTATGGAGTTTGATCGGAGTAGATGATGCAGATAGTAGAGATTTCTTTTTAGGTTAGGATTTTGGAGAATTCATGTCTGTTAGGGTATTTTGATAATGTGATCATATATGTTGATGTATATATATATATGTTGTAACAGGATATTTGGAGTTTGTGGAATTGTTGTTGGTGTTGATATAGGAGTTTGTGGAGTTTGGGTTGATTTTGTTGTTGATATTGGATTTGAGGATTTGATTTGTATTCTGAAATTGAGAAAAGTACGACCAATCCTTGCTTGTTGTTTTTGCTTGTAAGTTTAGTATTGATTGAATGGTTGTAGGAACAGAATTTCATAATAAACTAATTATATTCGCTTAATAATTGTCTAATTGATTGTGCTTGGCTTTGACAGTAAAGACCTGGTAGATAGTGATACTGGTGAGGTACCCTGATGATCTTGGTGTGAGGTTGTCCCTAGTGGACTCGTGCCTTGATATGATTCTGATAGAATTAGGTGTTCTGGATCCAGGGTGTTTGGGGATTACCCACTCATCCATAGATGTATATGATTATTATTTTCAAGGAGTTGTTTGATTTTCAATGGGGTCTGAGTACTCCGAGTTTGGGATTAAAGTATACCTAATACTAGACTGTGTTGTTTTGTTGGCTTAAGAAAGATAAAAATATGACTGTTTGCATTAGCTTAAGTTACATGAATTATCAGTATGTTGTATGTGCATATGCATTTGTTTTAGGATTGGAGTTATCATACTAGGCGTCGCCGCTCATTCTTTTAAATTTCAGGTACAAGTGAAGAGGATATAGTATATGATCTTTCTAGATATAAGTTATTCTTTGATAACGGGGATGCGATAGTGGACCCACTACCTAGCCGAGAGCTAGGCTTCATATATCAAAATTTCTAAGAAGAAGAAACATTTAGATCTTTTCAAATTATAGTTGGATGTTTAGGTTGGTTTCAATGAAAAGATTTTTGATGTAAACAGTTTTTAGTTTCTGCTGAAATTATGGGCTATGTGATGTCAACTTTGATTTTATGTTTGAACCAGGAGTTTATATTTTATGAAGTATATGTTTTTAGTTTAAACAGGTTTCGTATCTATGAAATACCCTACGTGTATTTACAGGTGATTAATGCATTATTGTGGATATTAGAGCCTTTGCATGTCCTATATAAGAGAGGATACGTGGTGGTTTATAATGCCTTCAGGTTAGGGTATTACAGCTTATTTGGTATCAGAGCAATAGGTTATGAATCATATAGATTTAAGTTTTGATTCCTTAGGACAGTGAGATTTGAGGAGTGGGGTAGAATAATAGGTTTGTTGTTTAGTTAAGTTTGATGTTGTCTTATAGATTTAAGTTTTGATCTTGAGTTGGATAGCCTTATTCTAATTTTGTGGTGTTTTGTTGTGTTAGAATGCCTCCAAGGAGAAGGATTCCTTAGGAGAATTAGAATTTGGGGTAGCAGCAGGATGAGCAGCAGGCTTAGAATCAGGACTTGCCACTACCTCCACCTATCGGACAGCTTGTTCGATTGATGCTGCACAGCTTATGCAGGCTGTGAATGCTTTGTTAGGAGTGGTTGGTCAACAACAGTAGGATATGAGGAGGGACATGCAGATAGTCCACGAAAACGCTAAAGGTTGGAGACAAGAGACTCAGAGACTGAATGGGAATAGAGGGAATGGAGCTAGGCATGCAGATGTGCTTAGTCTGAACAAATTTGTAGACCTAGTGCATAAGTTTGAGCCAGTACTAGGTAAACCTCTCGAAGCACAGTTGTGGATGGAAGAGGTTGAGAAGGCGTTTGCTGCACTGGATATTCTAGAGAATAAGAAAGTTGAATATGCCTCCTATTTGCTGACTGGGAGAGCCAATAACTGGTGGTTAAGCACTAAAAGACACATGACTGGTATGATTACATGGCAAATGTTTCAACAGGTCTTATACAGAGAATTCTTTCCCGACAGTGTTAAGCAGAGAATATTTCAAGAGTACTACACTCTGCAGCAACGGAAGATGATAGTGGAAGAGTATGAGGCAGAATTGCACAGGTTGATGAGATTTCTACCTAACGCTCTGAAAGAGAGTGAAGATGCTGAGGTTAAAAAATTTATCACTGGACTAGAGCCTGAGATACATCATCAGGTGAATTTGATGGATTTGGGCAACTACTCAGTTGTGGTGAATAAAGCCAATACAGTGGAGTAGGGCTTGAGCAGGATTAGAAGTCGTGAGCCACAGATGAATTAGGTATTCTTGGGTAAGAGGCCAACAGCTGGTGTATTGACACAAGATAGAGGCAAGAGGCCTGTTACACAGAATTTCAAGCTAGCAGTGCAAAATACAGATAGAAGATGCATGGGATGCTTTAGACCACATGATGTGAAGGATTGCAAGTAGGTAGATTTCCGAGTCATTACACAGTGCCTCTGGTATCCTGGTTGTGCCTGAGGTGCTTGGGAGGGCCAGAGTACCTGGCATCATGATCTCTGCCCACGGTAGCCTGAGAGCCTAGGAGCGCCCCCTTTGCTGCAGTAGAGCCTGAGGTGGTAGGTTGTGACACATAGCAATACATACATAGAAACAATTATATCAATCACAAATCGGGTTTCGATATACTTATCGTTCATTGATCGCACATAACAATTCACATACATAATTCCCATGATAACCTGCATGCATATCAATTTTATCTTTTCCTAACATCTAGTACTCTATTCTACAAGCACATGAGCAAATATATAAATGTAAGGGAAACTCACTCATCCATAGCGATCTTCTACGAGTCGAAGTAATCCTCGGGGAAGAGAAGATCTTGGTCCTCAAGACCTAAACAAAAGAAATACCCGAAGTGAGTATTCCATCCAAGATCTACTCAAAATCTCTAATTCTGTCTTATTGAATCGTCAAAATTCGCATGAATGGAAATTCCAATTTAAAATGACTATAACTTGTCATTTTAACTCGGAATTTCCATATTATATACCGATTTCTACCTACTCGAAAAGATCTATCCATGTATAAGGTTATTTTTATCAAAAGAAATCATTTGATTTTGGAATAGTGACGTAAAAATTGTTGCAAAAATTCAAGATTTCAAAACTCAAGTTTTCAAACTTTTCTTCATCCAAAAATCTTTGTACAAAAAAATATAGATATTTGTATGGTTAAAAAATCTTTCAAATATATTATATATATATATATAGACTCAAATTACATGCATGAATTTAGTGGTGTTGTCTCAACTGATTTTTGTAAAACAATGTGTCTTAAAAGTGAGATTATGATAAGACTTGAAAAGAAATTTCTTTTAGTTTTGTTGGGAAAATTTCTTAAACTATCATAAGTGAGTATTTCCTCCATTTCTTAATATTGAGAATAATTAAATTTTCAAAAAGTAATTTTGGTCTTGTTAAGATTCCTACAACTTTATTCTTTAGTGGTTGAAAAATGTAGTTTTTATAAATATTTCTTGGTTATGTGTTCTAAAGTTTTTCTAAAGTTAGATCAACTTTAGATAAATATATCAATAATCTTATAAGTTTTTTTATTATTTTTCCTAAGTAAAGCTTATCTTTAGAAAAGTTATTCTTTGATAATTTTGTAAAACTTGTCTAGACCTTTGTTGATAGAAAACTTTGATAAGTGAGTTTAAGGAAACCTTTATTGAACAATGATTTAGCAATATTAGTTCTTAAGAAACTTTCCTATTTCATTGGTTTTAAAAAGAGAGTATGTGATATTTTACTCTATGTATATTTGGATGAAATCTCATGTATTATTATTATTAGAAACTTGTGATGAGCTTTTCTAACTTTGGAAAAGATTTGTTAAGATAAAACTTTGTGTTTTTATGGGAAAATCATTTCTTACATGAAAAGATTTATTTTTAAATAGATTTATTATTTTTCTTTACTTAAGAAAACTCTTTTCCATAGTTCTTGAGACAATATCAACATGTTCATGCATGAATGAGAATATGTAATTATGAGAAATATAATAAAAACAACATAATAAGGTAAATGTAGTAAGAGCATAATAGTAAAGTCAAGTATTGGAAACATTAGCTTCATCAAGGTATTCCAGAACTAAGTATAGACTAGTCCCAAAAGGGGAAAAAAAAGAAAAGAAAGAAAATTATTTTGACTTGACGAGGATAAGTCTAAGACTAGAAAGACTAGTCTTAATAATAGCATGAAATAAATAAATAAATTGCAAAGCATGGAAATAAATAAATAACAAGTGAGCTTATATGCTTTAAAGAAATATATATATATATAATATGCATAATACTATATAGAAGTTAGATTAAAGCAAATAATAATAACAATAATAACAACAACATAATAATAACATAATGGAAGACATGAACATGAACAAAAACAAAACATGAACATATTGTTACTTCTTTAACTCCCATGAGTCTAAGAACCATACACTAAGCTCATGCTAAGTTGTATGAACATGATGAGTATGTGTAAGAAAATGTGTTTGTTGAAGAGGAAAAGAATGGGTTATAGTAATATGTGGAAATGGTTTTATAGAAAGAAGACAGAACTTGGGAGAGAATTTGAGAGAGAGTGTTTGGGAAGTAATTTTGGTAGAGTTTTAGTAGGAAATGAGTTGTGTGAAAGAATGAAGGAGGAAGGGGGTATTTATTGAATTTTGAAGTAGAAATTAGACGTAATTAAATAAATTGAAAAAGAAAATAAATTGAGATTGATGGAGAGAGGGGGAGCCGGTTTACCTTGTAGAGGAGGGGGAAAATGATTTATTTTGTTGTTTTGTAATAAAAAGAAGTAATGTGTAAAGTGTGATGTGATTAAAGTTGTATGGAGAAGGTAAATTGTAAGGTATAGGTATGGTAGAGTATAAGAATAGAGTGTAAGAAAAAGTAGAGATAGAAAATAGTAATGAATAGTAGAGATAGTACTATGAATAGTAAACTAGACAATTAAAATACCGATAGTAAGAAAATACGCATAAATGGACTATATTGATATTTTTAGTTACCGAAAAATTATAAAACTAGTATTTTTGAAATCCTTATATTTTTACGAGTCTATTAGTGTTGTCGGAATATTTTCACTATCAGTGCACCAATACACAGTTTTTGAAAACTGATGTTCAGATCTGAAAGACCCTAGAAATTTGCAAATATGATATTTTTAAGCTTTCCTATATTATCGCAAACCATTTTCCACAATTATCTTAATTTCGTTGTCTAGGGTTTAAGAACACGGGATTGCTAGATCTAGATTCACTAGATTTATCATAGAATTAGGTTAACTTTAGGGTTCCGGTTGGACTTCCGGTTCGACTTCCGATTCTAGGATTTACTTATAATTACCGAAAAAAATCGGGGCTTACAATCTATCTCCTTAAAGAAAGTTTTTTCGTCAAAACTTGACTATCATACCTGATTCCTCAAATAGATTCGGATATTTGTGTTGGATCTCATCCTCAGCCTCCCAAATTGCTCCTCATGGGTATGGTTCCTCCAAAGGAATTTAACATATTTAATCTCCTTATTTCGTAGCTTTTGGACTTTTCGATCCAAAATCTGCACCGGACGTTCCTCGTAAGTGAGGTTCTCCTTTAGCAACACTTGCTCCAACTTTACTGCTCGATCTAGATCTGCTACATGTTTACGCATGACAGACACATGGAACACGTTGTGTACTCCTAACAGGTTTGGCAGCAAGGCGAGGCGATAAGCTAAATCTCCCACTCGTTCAAGTACTTCAAGAGGTCCAATGTAACGTGGGCTCAACTTTCCTTGTGAGCGTACTCGATGTATACTTTTGATCGGATTTATCTTTAAGTATACATGGTCTCCCACTTGAAATTCGAGAACTCGTATTTTTTTATTTACCCAGCTTTTCTATCTATCTTGGGCCTCTTTCATTCATTGTCTGATTATTCTTACTTTGTCTGCTGCATCTTGTATCAAGTCTAGTCCAATAGCGAGCTTTTCCACATCATCTCAAAACAGAGGCGACCTACAATGTCGTCCATACAAAGCTTCATATGGCGGCATTTTTATAGTAGAGTGGTAGCTGTTGTTGTAGGCAAACTCTATGAGTGGCAAATGAGCATCCTAACTCCCTTTGAATTCCATAACACAAGCACGCAACATGTCCTCTAGGGTTTAGATTGTCCGTTCCGATTGTCCATCAATTTGAGGGTGATAAGCCATGCTAAAATGCAACTTTATCCCCATACACCTTGTAACGCCCTAACCTGAAGGCATTACAACCCGCCACGTATCCTCTCTTATATAGGACACGCAAAAGATCTAATATCCACAATAATGCATTAATCACCTGTAAACACACATATGGTATCTCATAGGATACGAAACCTGTTTAAACTAAAAACATATACTTCATAAAACATAAAATCCTGGTTCAAACATAAAATCTAAGTTGACATCACATAGCCCATAATTTCAGTAGAAACTGAAAACTATTTACATCAAAACTCTTTTCATTGAAACCAACCTAAACATCCAACTACAACTTGAAAAGATCTAAATGTTTCTTCTTCTTAGAATTTTGATATATGAAGCCTAGCTTTCGACTGGGTAGTCGGGTCCACTATCGCCATCCCCGTTATCAAAGAATAACTCATATCCAGAAAGAACATATACTATATCCTCTTCACTTGTACCTGAAATTTAAAAGAATGAGCGGTGATGCCTAGTATGATAACTCCAATCCAAAAACAAATGCATATGTACATACAACATACAGACAATTCATGCAACTTAAGCTAATGCAAACAGTCATATTTTTATCTTCCTTAAGCCAACAAAACAACAAAGTCCAGTATTAGGTATACTATAATCCCGAACTTGGAGTTACTCATACCCCATTGAAAATCAAAAAACTCTTTGAAAATAATAATCATATACATATATGGATGAGTGGGTACTCCTCAAAAACCCCGAATCTAGAACACCTAATTCTACCGAAATCATATCAAGGCACGAGTCCACTAGGGACAACCTCACACCAAGATCATCAGGATGCCTTACCAGTGTCACTGTCTGCCAGGTCTTTACTGGTCAAAGCCAAACACAACTAAACAGACAATTATTAAATCGAATATAATTAGGTTTATTATGAAATTCTGTTCCTACAACCATTCAATCAATACTAAACTTACAAGCAAAAACAACAAGCAGGGATTGGTCGTACTTTTCTCAATTTCAGGAATACAAATCAAATCCTCAAATCCGATATCAACAACAATAAAGACAACCCGAACTCCACAATACCTATATCAATACCAACAATAATTCCACAAACTCTAAATATCCTGTTACAACATTATATATATATACATCAACAGATGTGAATATATATCTTAACAGTCATGAATTCTCCGAATCCTAACCTGAGAAGAATCTCTGCTATCTGCACCATCTACTTCGATCAAACTCCACAAATATCCTCAAGAACAACAATGAACCGCACAAAACTCCACAATCACCAAATATTTTCACCAAAACCCTAATATGTACAACATAAAGAATGTATAAGGATTGTTTAACTTGTATTTTGTTTGAATCCATCATAGAGGAGATAAACTTACTGATTTGAATCGCTAAATCCCGACTTGCATTCACCAATCACGGATCTCAACACGTGCTAGGGTTTCCTCACAAGAACCTTCATGCAAAATCCAACCAAACCCTGAGAAACTTATATAAATTCGTATATAATCCATAGGAGAAGGTTAAGATCACTTACTTTGGATAAAAAACACTCTCTTGATGATTTTGTAACCCTAGAACTCTAAGAACGCTCCAAAACTCTTTTATACGAAGGAAAAATATGATAAAAATTTTCTGTCGAAACCATTTTCTCGCGTCTCATATTTATAGAAATTGCTCATATATCGGCACCTACACTGCGACGTACGTATAAATTTTTCCGGCATACACCTTATGCTGGCAAAAATTATACGAAGATTGGCGGCGTTCATTGAGGCTTCGAATTCCCAAATTTCAATCCAACAACATACGCCAGCAAATCCATAACCTACACCGGCGGTGTTCCTATCCAGCGTTAAAAGAAACACTTGCGTACACCAGCAGTGTTCCACCCAGCCTTAAGAAAAATGCCACTGTTTGCTTCCTATGCCATCTCTATGCCGGCGGCGTAGATTCTCCAGATGGCGGCATAGCATCTGTCAAAATTTGCAGAAATCCAAACTTCACATTCATTACCCAATCAAACTTAAACTTTTACTAACTTACTTGTTTTAATTTAACTCATCATGTATCATCTTAGATTTATAATCATTTTATTTTCATCTTTATATTTCTGTATATTACATCTCTCCTCTCTACAAAAAAATTTCATCCTCGAAAGTTACCTGGATTAATAAAACAACTCTAGATATTTCGTTCATGTCTTCTTCTAGCTCCCAGGTAGCTTCATGATCAGTTTGATTAGTCCACTGCACTCTTACATATTTAATCACCTTGCTTCTCAGAATCTTCTCCTTAGAATCCACAATTTTGATCGGCTTTTCAATCGTTGTAAGGTTTGGCTGCACTTCCAGCAGTTCAAGAGCTACTATCTCTTCCAGATCTTTGACATTTTCTGAGCATGGATACGTGGAACACATTATGCACTCCATCCAAATCAGGTGGTAAAGCTAATCTATAAGCCATGTTGCCTGTCCTTTCAAGAATCTCATATGGTCCCACATATTGAGGATTTAATTTTCCTCTCACCCACTTGAAATTCCAAAGGTCTTCTTCGTTTATCCGCATAACTCTTTTTGTCGACTCTGAGCAGCTTGCAATCTTTGCTTGATCAAACTGACCTTGTCAACTGCATCTTGAACTAACTCTGGTCCCAACAATTGTCTTTCACCCACTTCATCCCAATGAATAGGTGATCTATACTTTTTGCCATAAAACGCTTCGTATGTAGGCATGCCAGTCAACGCTTGATAACTATTATTGTAGGCAAATTCCACTAGTGGTAAATGCTCATCCCAACTTCCTTGAAAATCCAAAATGCATGCTTTCAACATATCTTATAAAGGCTGTATGGTCCTTTCAGATTGCCCATCAGTCTGAGGATGATAAGCAATACTGAACACGACCTTGGTTCCCAAAGCTTGATGCAGACTTTTCTAGAATCTTCCAACAAATCTGGTATCCCTATCTGACGCAATTGTTACTGGTATTCCATGCAATCTCACAATCTCCTTGATGTACAACTGTGCCAGGCACTCTAACTTATAACCAGTCTTAATAGGTATAAAGTGAGCTATCTTTGTGAGACGATCCACAATGACCCAAATTGAATCAAACTTATCTCTTGTCTTGGGTAAAGCAGAAACAAAATCTATAGTGATATGTTCTCACTTACTTTTGGTTTGGCAAAGGCTTCACTCACCTGTCCGGTTTTCTATGCTCAATATTAATATCTGACACGTATGGTACTTAGATACGTATTCCGCTATCTCCTTTTTCATATTGTTCCACCAGAATAGCATTTTCAAAATCCTGGTACATCTTGTTCCCTCCAGGATGAATGGAATAACTGGAGTAGTGCGCTTCCTTCAACAATTCCCTCTTAAGTTTCCTTGCACTAGCACACACAATCTCCCTTTGTACCTAAGGATACTTTCATATCCATATAAAATCTGGTGCTCGACCCATCTCCATTCTCCTCTTTATATCCAAGATACTCTGATCATATGTGAGTTGTTTTGATTTTAACCACAAGAGTAGGTTGAATTCTCATATTAGCCAATCTTTCACCTATCTGTCTTATGACTATTTCCAACTCAAGGTTCCTTATATCATCATGAGATGACGTTCCGTAGTGATCAAAGCTGTAAGATTCTCTATTCTCTTTCTGCAAGGTGTCAGCTACCACATTCGCCTTTCCTGGGTGATACTGAATATTAGTATCATAATTCTTTATCAGTTCCAACCATCTTCTTTGTCTCATGTTCAACTTTTCTGGGTAAAGATGTACTTTGAACTTTTGTGATCTGTATACACTTTACATCCTTCCCCATATAGGTAGTGTCTCCACAGCTTCAAAGCAAGCAATAACTGCTGCTACTTTCAGATCATGAGTAGGATAATTCCTCTCATAGGGCTTTAACTGTCTTGAAGCATATGCTATAACCCTGCCTCTCTGCATCAGCACACATCCTAAACCTTGTATAGAGGCGTCACCATAAATAACATACTCCTCACCACTCACAGGTAAGGCTAGCACTGGAGCAGATACTAACTTATTCTTCAACAACTGAAAACTAGTTTCACAGCTTTCACTCCACTCATACTTCACTCCCTTCTGTGTCAATCGGCTTAAAGGATTGGCAATTTTGGAAAAATCTTCCACATATCTTCTATAATATCCCGCCATTCCTAGAAAATTTCTGATTTCTGTCACAGTCTTGGGTCTTGGCCATTCAATAACTGCTTTGACTTTCTCAGGATCTACTGATATCTCACTACCATCAACAACATGTCCTAAGAAAGACATTTTCCAACCAAAACTCACATTTTGAAAACTTCGTATATAACTTCTCTTCCTTCAATCTGGTTAGAACTAATCTCAAATGTTCTTCGTGCTCCTCTTTAGTCCTTGAATACACCAATATGTCATCAATGAAGACTACCACAAACATATCAAGATACTCCCTGAAGACTCTGTTCATCAAATCCATAAATACTGCTGGTGCATTGGTGAGTCCAAAAGGCATGACAACAAATTCATAATGTCCATACCCTGTTCTGAAATCTATCTTTTGAATATCTTTGGCTTTTGCTCTCAACTGATGATATCTAGATCTCAAGTCTATCTTTGAGAACACTGAAGCTCCTGCTAACTGATCAAACAGATGATCAATTCGTGGCAATGGATACTTGTTATTCACTGTCACCTGATTCAATTCACTATAGTCGATGCATAGTCTCATACTGCCATCCTTCTTCTTGACAAATAAAACTGGAGCTCCCCAAGGTGAAACACTAGGTCTAATGAACTTCTTGTTCAACAAATCATCTAACTGTACTTTAAGCTCAACAAGTTCTGTAGGAGCCATTCGATAAGGAGCTTTTGATTTTGGTGGGGTATCGAGTATCAAGTCAATACCAAACTCCACTTCCCTCTTTGGTCGCAATCCAGGCAGATCCTCTAGAAAAACTTCTAGATACTCACATACAATCGGAACATCCGACAACATTATCTCCTTCTTATCTTCTTTCACCATAGTAGCCAAAACTGATCCTCCTCACAGTTCATAGGTAGGTAGAATTAGAGGTCTTTGCACTACCAATTTATAAAACAAACTGGTCACCATCAGGTAAACTGAACTTCACTACCAGGTTAATGCAATCAATCATCACATGGTACTTTGCCAACCAGGCTACACCTAAAATTACATCAAAATCTAACATATCCAGCACTACTGTCACGCCCCGAAGGGTACCCTAAACGTGGCAGTCCACCGTACACAATATTAAAGCCTAAGAATGACCACCTCAGTCACGCGAAGGCTTCCATACTATGTACAAGGCGTCTAACACATGGAGGAGACTCATCGGAGTAATGCATTTTATGTTGATACAACTTGAGAACAATGTAAAGGAAATTCAATTCACCATTCTTCAAAAATACAACTCATTAACTTCAATTACAATTCATCAAAAGATTCTACTGCATAAACTATTACAAGGCAAATAATAAAACCTAGCTAATAACTTGAAACATTCTTATGTCTTGCCGGAATCCTGAAGTCATTCTCGAATTCAACCATCTCAGTCCCCACTTAGCATTCTTGAGATAACCTGTTCATTTAAACAACTAGGGGTATAAGCTACACTAGCTTAGTGAGTGAAAACTTCCAGGATTACATTTAAACACGTCATACAATCAAGTGATTAGTCAGACAAGTGATATGCATCAAACTCGTGAATTCAACAAACATATGACCTGCCGGAAATCATATGTGGATGGACTTACGCCCTCCATCCCGGGTTAGCAGATTAACGAATCCTGCGGTACGACCAAGACCGTTTCAGCTTACGGACAACTATAAACTATAAAATCGTTTAAGGTACAACGATAAACCAACAAATGCTAATGCTCCATCCCCATCGTGTATGAATGAGTTCAATTTCGTCTTCAATTCCGAATAATCAAATTATACCAATTCTTTTAAGTGATCAGTCAATAATCACAGACAATCAATTCTAATTCATCTATACAAGCAATAGTTAATCACTTGGCTTCGATATTCTTACATTCCATTTCTCATATCAACAGCAAGCATACATAGTTCCCATTCGTCCCCATCATGCATATCATTTATCTTTTATCAACATTACTAGATCTAATTGTGCAACTATTATTACAATCACATACAATAAATGAAATTGGAAGTATACTCACTCGGCCATGGATCACCTGTCTCTTAGTACAAGTAATCCGGTGGTAGGGAATCGTCGATATCGGTTACCTAAAAAGGAAGAAATACCTAATAAGTAGTTCATCACTTAACTAGTCCAAGCTATCTCATACAAGCTATCAAATTCGTAATTCTCGTCCTAAGCGGAATTCCAACTAAAACGGTCATAACTTGGTCATTTTAACTCGAATCTCGCAATTATATATCGATTTCTATCTACTTCGAAAGATCTATCTATTTCTAATATTATTTGTAAGTTTTGAAAACATTTAGGTTCGGAACAGAGGGATCAGATGATCAGTAACGTTCCGATTCCGAAAAATAGTTTTGTAAATGTTTGTAATGTTTCTACTATATAGATTAGCTATACATGCATATGAATGATTTCCTAACATGAATGACATGAGATGAGTTTAATGTATGCATGATCTTGATGATTTTTGCTAAAAGGAAATTTTATAACTTTTTATCTTGCAAGACCACAATAACAACTACTTATGAAAAAAATCTAGTCTTCTAACTTTGATCATTTCCATTTGTTTTGGATTTATTACCTAAAGAAAATATAATTATTTTTATTTAAATTGAGTCTTCATTAATCTATTCACTTATGACTTTCATTTCTACATAAAAATTTCCATTTTGCATTTTGTAAACATGTTTCAAGTGAGGTTGATTCCAAAATCCGAATTTTACAAAAATTAGTTTTTGAGTGATTCCTTTAAGTAAAATCATTTACTTAGAAATTTAAGGCTCAACCATATATAACTACTAAGGGCTTCATTCTTACACAAAAATTTGCATTTTACACTTTGCAAATATGTTTTCTAATATGATTTACTCAAAAATCCGAATTTTAGAAAATCCACTTTTTGCATGATTCCTTTGGGAAAAACTTGTTTAATGCATTAAATTTAAGGCTTCACTATATCAATTACTTTAAGGACTTCATTTAACACATAAAACATTCATTTTGAGCTTGAATACTAGTGGTCTTATGGCCTTCATTCAAAATTATGAATTCACAAATTGACTACTAACTTAAAATTTTTCATCTTGCTTCTACTTCTTGTTTTACACTTTAACCTCATCAAAAACTCCTTTCAACTTATAAAATCACTACTTAATGATACCTATTACCTATATACTTCATTTTTCACATAAACATGAGTTTTGGAGTTGATACATGGGTTCTAAAAATTGGTCTTGGTTGGGATCCGAATTTACAAAATTCATTTTTGGACATATCTTTTGATAAAACCTATCTAAATTTATGAAAATCCCTTCCTTACATATCATATCTTAAGAGCCCTTCATTTCTTGAATAAAAACTTTATTTTGAGTTGGAAAACATGTTTTTACACTGGCCTTGGCCAAATCCGAGAATAGAACTTTGTTTTGAAATTTAATCTTTGAAAATCATCTTTGAACCATATAAAATGAAGTCTTGATGCTATATATATATTAAGCCTTCATTTCTTATTGTAAAAATTACATTTTGACACTTAAAAAGTAGTTTTTAAATATGGGTCTTGCCAAAATACGAATTTCACAATTTTGTTTGAGTTCATAACTAAGATCTATACTTATGAACATAACATAAAACAAATGCATAGTAATAAGCTATAAACATCATGGATCTAAACTTCACTTATCAAAATCTTTCATTTATGGTATCTATACTCTAAGCCCTTCATTTCAAATGAAAAATATACATTTTAAAGTTGAAAACACTTTTCTAAATATGGTTCCATTTTCATCCGAATTTTCAAATTGATTTTTTATTGAAACAAAATAGATCTTGGCTTTCCTACAACTTTCCTACCATCATCAAGCTATAGCAAGTTGTTCATGAACATAAACAAAGATCTAATGCATCTATGAACTCAAAACTTTAGATCTAGTCTTCTAAACTAGTTTTAAATGCATGAATCACTAAGATAGACATGTGGATGCTAGATCTAGCATAAGTCATAAAGAATAACAAAAATAACAACTTAAATACAAGATCTATGGCATGAACAAAAATCAAGCTATAAAAAGTTAGATCTACAAAATATAACAACTTTAAACAAGAAAATAATAACAATACAAGATAATAATAATGGAGAAGAGGAGTGTTTCATTCTTGGCATCATCATCCTTAGCTTTTAAGCTAATGAAATGTCATTTGATGCATGAAACACTCATTATACTTTACCTATATCACCTATGGAGGCTTAAAAAGAAGGTTTACTTAAGAAATCTTCAAGAAATATTGTGGGAGCCAAAAAAATATAGGGGCAGCAAGGTTTTTGTAAGAACAAGAGAGGAAGAAGAAAGAAAGAGAGGAAAAATAGAGAGAAAGGTTAAGGAATGAAAGAGGAAAGATGAGTAGATGAAGGGAGAAAGGAAAGGAGTGTATTAAATGTGTTTTAATTAATTGAAGGAGAAAAAAATAAACAAGGCAGATTTGGGGAGCTTTCCACGTGAAGAGAGAAGAGAGAGAGAAGAATTTGTGAAAATTTGACTTGAAATTAAATTGTGTAATAAATGGTGTGTGTAGCTTCTCTAAGAAGGAGTGGAAAATAATTATTTTAGTCAAATTAGATTAAATAAAAGGACAATGGCAGCAAATATGGGTCAAAAATTCTGCCATGAAGTATGGAATATTGTGTAGAAAGATTTGAAGTAAAAGGAAGTGATGTGTGAAAGGTGTACTTGAAAAGATGGGTTGTAAGAGTACTTTCTTAATAAAATAAAACAAAATAAAATAAAATTAGAAAAATTATTCCAAATAATTGTAGCAGATTTTTCATAATTAAAATTAAATAATTATTTGAATTATTTTAGTATTTTAACAAATATGTTACCGGTATATCAAAATACGCGAATATGGCTTTAAATGATTTTTTATAACCCGAAAAATTCTAAAAAATTATTTATGAAAATAAAAATATTTTCAAATATTTTCCAATTATTAAATTAATTTATTTTATTTTTAGTATCGGATCTTAAACAGAATCTGATCCTGAATTAAATTTTAGAAAACAAAATTTCTCTAACATATAAAATATTTATCTAAAAATATAAGGTTTATAAAAATAATAAAATTTTGTAATGAAATAAAAAATGAATAGTGCAAAAGACGACTCAATTACGGTAATAATGGAAATACGATAAAAAGGTAATAACTGTAACTTTTATAACCCGAAAAATTATATACTGATATATTTAGAAATCTTATGAATTACGAGTCTAACGGTACTATTGGTATATTTTTTATATCTCGAGCCCCAGGACACGCTTTTCGAAGTCTGTATCCGAACGGGTTCGAAATAGGTCAAAAATTTACCAATTATATTTTTACACAAACTTATATTACTATGAGCTATTGTATATATTTAAACTACATCTCGGCCTCTAGGGTTAGGGGCACTAGATTGCCGGACTTATACTATTGTATTCCGGTTAGGGTTCCAGGTGATTTTTCGGTTTAGACCTTTGCCAATTTGAAACTGATATTTATGTTCATACAACATATTTAATTGAGAAATTTATTTTACATTTTATTTTTTGTATAATTTATTATCTTTTAATGTTTTCGAATTTTTGAATTGGGTTTCATTTCCAAAAGTTAATCGTTATTTACTTTTTAATAATTCGTTTTATTATTATTATTATTTTTTTTATCTATATTACCCGATTTTATAAATTAGAGTCACGTATGAAATTTGTCGTACGTAGTGGTTTTGGAATTGTAGTATGTGATTTCTTATTTTGTTTTTAAGGATTTTCATTTTCTCAAGATTAAGAAGTTTCCGAATTCATTCGTAATTTAGGACTAGTTGACATTCGGTTTTAATTTGGAGTGATTTTTAAGGTTTGTTTTCGAAGTTCATCTTGAAATTATTTACTGAAATTTTCTGGGGCTTACAACTACAAAATCTACAGGTAGATGTCTACCCTCTATCTCAATATCCACATTCCTACAGATTCTATTCAATACAGACTCACTTCCAAAAGGAGTACTAACAGATACACATCCAGACATAAACTCAGTAGACATACCACAAACAGACATAAAAGATTCAGAAACGCAAGAGAAACTGGCACCAGTATCGAACAACACATATGCACTATGTAGGAGTATAGGAAACATACTTATGATAGTGTCCACACTAGAGGTCCCACTATGCTGTAAAGCGTAAACCTTTGCTAGTGCTTGCTACCCCTAGACGGAATAAACTCTGCCATACTACCTCCCTTTACAATCTACAGCTCTGTGTTCCCTCTGCCCACACTTGAAGCAGAAAACCTGTGGAATGACTTTGTTTGTGCAGGTATTACTCTTATGTCCCAGTTTTCCACAAGAAAAGCAAGCACTCTCTACTCACTTGCAATCCTTCACATCATGTGGTCCGAGGCATCTCATGCATCTTCTATCTGTATGTTGTACTGCTGGCCTAAAATTCTAGGTGACAGGCCTCTTGCCTCTATCTTGTATCAGTACACCAGCTGCTGGCCTCTTGCCCAAGAATACTTAATTCTTCTATGGCTTATGGCTTCTAATCCTACTCAAACCCTACTCCACTGTCTTGACTTTGATCACCACAGCTGAGTAGTTGCCCAAATCCATCAAATTCACTTGATACTGTATCTCAAGCTCTAATCCAATGATGAATCTGCTAGCCTTGGCCTCTTCACTCTCTTTTAGAGCGTCAGGTAGAAATCTCATCAGCCTATGCAATTCTGCCTCATACTCTTCCACTGTCATCTTCCTTTGCTGCAGAGTGTAGTACTCTTGAAGCATTCTCTGCTTAACACTACCGGGAAAGAATTCTTTGTAGAAGACCTGCTAAAACATTGGTCATGTAATCATACCAGTCATGTGTCTTTTGGTGCTACCACTAGTTATTGGCTCTCCCAGTCAGCAAATAGGAGGCATATTCAACTTTCTTGTTCTCTAGAATATCCAGTGCAGCAAACGTCTTCTCAACCTCTTCCATCCACAACTGTGCTTCAAGAGGTTTACCTAGTACTGGCTCAAACTTATGCACCAGTTCTACAAATATGTTCAGACTAACCACATCTGCATGCCTAGCTCCATTCCCTCCATTCCCATTCAGTCTCTGATTCTCTTTCTCCAACCTTCAGCGTTTTCTTGGACCATCTGCATATCCCTCCTCATATCCTGCTGTTGTTGACCAACCACTACTAACAAAGCATTCACAGCTTGCATAAGCTGTGCAATGTCAACCGGAACCTGCTGTCTAATAGGTGGAGGTGGTGGCAAGTCTTGATTTTGAGCCTGCTGCTGCCCTAAATTCTCATTCTCCTTAGGAATCCTTCTCCTTGGAGGCATTCTAACACAACAAAACACTACAAAATTAGAATAAGAGTATCCAACTCAAGATCAAAACTTAAATCTACGAGACAACATCAAACGTAACTAAACAACAAACCTATTATTTTACCCCACTCCTCAAATCTCGCCGTCTTAAGGAATCAAAACTTAAATCTATATGATTCATAACTTATTGCTTTGATACCAAATAAGCTGTAATGCCCTAACCTGAAGGCATTACAATACTTCATAAACCATAAACTCCTGATTCAAACATAAAATCCAAGTTGACATCACATAGCCCATAATTTCAGCAGAAACTAATAACTATTTACATCAAAATCTTTTCATTGAACCCAACCTAAACATCCAACTACAACTTGAAAAGATCTAAATGTTTCTTCTTCTTGGAAATTTTGATATATGAAGCCTAACTTTCGGCTGGGTAGTCGAGTCCACTATCGCCATCCCCGTTATCAAAGAATAACTCATATCTGGAAAGATCATATACTATATCCTCTTCACCTATACCTGAAATTTAAAAGAATGAGCGGCGACACCTAGTACGATAACTCTAATCCAAAAACAAATGCATATGCACATACAACATATTGATAATTCATGCAACTTAAGCTAATACAAACAGTCATATTTTTATCTTTCTTAAGCTAATAAAACAACACAATCCAGTATTAGGTATACTCTAATCCCGAACTTGGAGTTACTCAGACCCCACTGAAAATCAAACAACTCTTTGAAAATAATAATCATATACATATATGGATGAGTGGGTACTCCCCAAACACCCCGAATCCAGAATACGTAATTCTATCGGAATCATATCAAGGCATGAGTCCACTAGGGACAACCTCACACCAAGATCATCAGGGTGCCTCACCAGTATCACTGTCTGCTTAGTCTTGAATAGTCAAAGCCAAGCACAACTAAATAGACAATTATTAAACCGAATATAATTAGGTTTATTATGAATTATGTTCCTATAACCATTCAATCAATACAAAACTTACAAGCAAAAATAACAAGCAGGGATTGGTCGTACCTTTCTCAATTTCAGAAATACAAATCAAATCCTCAAATTCGATATCAACAACAATAAAGACAACCTGAACTCCACAACTCCTATATCAATACCAACAACAATTCTACAAACTCCAAATATCCTGTTATAACATATATATATACATCAACAGATAGGAACATATATCTTAACAGTCATGAATTCTCCAAAAATCCTAACTTGAGAAGAAATCTCCGCTATCTGCACCGTCTACTCTGAACAAACTCCACAAATATCCTCAAGAACAACGATGAACAGCACAAAACTCCATAATCACCAATATTTTCACAAAAACCTTAATATGTAAAACATAAAGAACGTATAAGGATTGTTTAACTCATATTTTGTTTGAATCATCATAGAGGAGATAAACTTACTGATTTGAATCGCTAAAACCCAACTTCCATTCATCAATCACGGATCTCAACATGTGCTAGGGTTTTCTCACAAGAACCTTCATGCAAAATTCAACCAAACCTTAAGAAACTTATATAAATTCGTATATAATCCATAAGAGAAGGTTAAGATCACTTACTTTGAATCAAAAACACTCTTTTGATGATTCTCCAACCCTAGAACTCCAAGAATACTCCAAAACTCTTTTATACGAAGGAAAAATATGATAAAATTTTTTTGTCGAAACCGTTTTCTTGCATCTCGTATTTATAGAAATTGCTTATACACCGGCACCTACGACGGCAACGTACATATAAATTTTTCTGGCGTACACCTTATGCTAGCAAAAATTACACGAACACTGGTAGCGTTCATCGATGCTTTGAATTCCCAGAATTTCTATCCAACAACATATGCCGGCAAATCCATGACCTACGCCGGCGGTGTTTCTATCCAGCATTAAAAGAAATGCTCACATACACAGGCAATGTTCCACCCAGTGTTAAAAAAAAATGCTACTGTTTGCTTGCTATGCCGTCTCTATGCCGGCGGTGTAGATTCTCTAGATAGCAGCGTAGCATCTGTCAAAAATTGTAGAAATCCGAACTTCAACATTCATTACCCAATTAAACTTAAACTTTTACAACTCACTTGTTTTGACCTTAAACTCATCCTATATCATCTTTTGATTCATAATCCATTATATTTTCATCTTTATATTTCCTTATATTACACACCTTTGTAAACTCATCCAAAACTTGGATACAAATCTAGGGTCTTGATCTGATATAATCTCAATGGGTACTCCATGTAAATGTACTATTTTCTTTATGTATAACTTGGCTAGCTTGTCCATTGAGTACATCATATTGATTGGTATGAAATTAGCCGATTTGGTCAAGCGATCTACCACGACCCATGTGGTATCATATCCTACCGATGTTCTTGGTAATTCGCATATGAAATCCATTGAGATTTGATCCCACTTCTATTCGGGTATTGGCAAAGGCTTTAGCAATTCTCCTAGACTTTGGTGTTCCACCTTTACTTGTTGACAAGTCGAGCACTTCAAAACATAATCAGCTACATCTCATTTCATTCCATTTCGTAAAAAGTGGCTCTTAAGATTTGACACATCTTAATCCCTCTCGGGTATACTGTGTATCCCAAGCTATGAGCTTCACTCATAATTTCCCTTCTCATTTCCACATCATCTGGCACACATAGCCTTCCTCTCATCATTACTACATCCTCTTCTTCTATGGTGAAGTCAGTATACTTCTCCACTTGCACTTCCTGTTTGATCCTTTGTATGACTTCATCATACCGTTGAGCTTCTTTAATTCGCTCCACAAGGGTTGGTTCCATCGCCAAGCTAGATATTTCCACCTCCACATCTTGTCCAATGAACTCGATATTCAGCCTTTCGAATTCTCTTACTAACTCCTTTTGGTCGGTCAATAAAGCAGCAACTTGCTCGTGATTCTTTCGACTTAAGACATCGACGACGACATTAACTTTTCCTGGACAATAATTGATTCCAAGATCATAGTCTTTATGAGCTCCAACCATCTCCATTGTTGCATATTCAACTCCTTCCGAGTGAATAGGTACTTGAGGCTCTTGTAATCCGTATATATTTTGCATCTCTGTCCATACAAATGATGCCTCCATATCTTGAGTGCGAAAACAACGATAGCTAGCTCCAAGTCATGCGATGGATAATTTTGCTCATGTGGTCTTAATTGTCGCAAAGCATAAGCAATCACTTTTCCTTCTTGCATTAGCACACATCTAAGACCATTTCTCGATGCATCGCTATGTACCGTATATGGCTTCTCAGGGTTTGGCAAAATGAGTATTGGTACAGATACAAGATTTTGCTTGAGCTCTTGGAAACTCCTTTCTCTTTTATCGGTCTAGATAAACTTCTCATTCTTTTGAGTAAGTTGCGTTAATGGCTTGGCTATAGTCGAGAAATTCTTTACAAACTTACGATAATAGCCAGCTAGACCAAGAAAGCTTCTTACTTCAGTTACCATCTTCGGTTGCTTCACTCCGCCACTTCTTTAATCTTTTCGGGATCAACCAATATGCCATCTCCTGAAATGACATGTCCTAAAAAAGATATCTTATCCAATCAAAAGTCACACTTTGATAATTTGACATACAACTTATGTTCTCTTAACGTCCGAGATACGGAGGTGTTCCTCATGTTGCTCTTGTAAACCCCTGTTTTTTAAGCCCTAAACCTTAAGCCGGAAAGTCTACCAGAGACCTTAAGTCAACGATCTTGAGTAAAACCCTACAGTTTAGATCCTAACCCGAGTTCGTAAATCGAGGAGTCGAAAAATAATTAAAGTTTTAGAATAGTCCGTAATAATATTTGAATTATTAAAAATATCAGATTGGTTCATTTTCGGCTTATTTCGAACCCGTTTGGATACTGCTTTGGAAAGCATGTCCCGGGCTCAGAAAATTAAAAATATATCTTTAATATTTTTAGACTCGTATTTTTATAAGGATTTCAAAAATATCAAGTTTAGAATTTTTCGGATTCTAAAAATATCAGTTATAGCTCATATAAGCTTATTTTACTCTTACCGGTAACTTAATTGTTAAATTTCTAAAAATAATTTAATTGATTATTTTATTTAAATCATAAAAATTCTGCACTTAAATAAAATATTTTTCTTAATTTATTTTATATATTTTCTTATTCAAAAAGCCACTTTATCAACCCATATCTCAAGTACACACATTATCATTACTACACATTATTATGTCTTCTTTTGCTTTTTCTTACACTTCCATTCCCCAAAATTGCAGCTGCCCATTCCCCATAAATTAGCCACTTTTCATTATTTTTAATCAATTATTTGATATTTTAAAGTCTATTTTAGTTAGAAATGGAAGCAACTTGTTACACTTTCAAAAATACAAGTTAAAACCAAACTACACATCCCCACACTCCAAAATCACGCCAGCCCCCCTCACTTGCAGCTGCTGTTTTTTTTTTTTTAAATTATTTAACTCACTTTTAACTTTATGTAAACATCTCATTCCTTCCCTCTTTCACATTTGTAAACCCTATATTTTTCCTCTCTTTTTCCCTCTCTCTTCTTTCTTGGCTTGTCTTCTTCACAAACAAGCTGCCACCATTTTTATTTCTTGCTCCACACATATTTCTTGCAAGTATTTGAGGTAATCTTTCCCTTTTTGCTCTTATAAGATGTTCTAGGATGATACCATGGATGTTTCATGCATCAAAGGACATTCCACAAGCTTAAAAGGCTATGGATGATGATGCCAAGAAGTGAAACACTCCTCTAGATGATGATCTCTTTTGTTCTTAGTATTTTTGTTATATGGAAGGCTTGTTTATCTCTTGTTTATGTGATAACTTGTAGATCTAAAGTTTTACAAAGCTTTAGTTATGTTTATGTGTAGATCTAGAAGTTTAAGGCCTACTACAAGTTTTTCTTATGTTCTCATGGTTGGATATTGAGTAGATCTTAGATTTGAGTTTGAATGAAAAAGTAAAATTCGTAACTTGTCAATGCCTATTTTAAAAACCCCTTTCAAGTCTTAAAATGGAAGTTTTTGTTAAGAAAATGAAGGTTTGATGGATGTATATCATCAAGGCTTCATCTTACAAGAATCAAAGTTGATTTTCAAAGTTTATTTTCAAAAACAAAAATTTCATTTTCGGATCAAGACAAAGACCAAAATAAAAACATGTTTTCCAACTCAAAATGAGGATTTTATTCAAGAAATGAAGGGTTCTTAGGATATAATATGTAATGGGTTGTTTTTCATGAGTTTTGATGAATTTTCTCAAGAGATATGTCCAAAATAAATTTATGAAAATTCGGATCAAGACCAAGACCTATTTTTGGAACCCATCATCAACTTTAAAATGAAGATTTAGACAAAAATATAAGGGCTCTTGGTATAGATATCTTAAGGAATGAATTTTCATAAGTTTAAATGAGTTTTCCTAAAAGGTATGCTTAAATCAAGTGTTTTGTAAAAGACAAAATTTAGGTCTTGTATTCATTGTAAACTTCAAAAAGGAAATTCGTAATTATGGGGAGACCAATTTTTAAAACCTTCTTTTTGATCTCAAAACAAGTATTTTATATTGAAAATGGAATGCTTTGATGATATATAATATAGGAAAATTATTTTCATTGAACTAAGTAAGTTTTAGTAAAGGAATTACTCAAAACAAGACAATGAGTTTCAACTTGTAAATTTCGGTTTTATGAAAATGGTCTTAGAAGTTTCATTTGAACTTTATGTTTGGTATTAGATAAGTGTGTAATCTCTTAATTTTGTTTTGAGAATCTCCTTGCAAGCTTAGGACTAAAATAAATTGGTCTAAGTAGTTAAATAGAGTAGATATGGCAATTTTTCACAAAGGCTCAAATCTTGGAATTTTCAACCCTACTGTACAGTATGTTTCCGACCCTAAATGACCTTAAATGTTTGAATTAACTTTGGAAATAGATAGCTCTTTCGAAGTAGGTATAAATCGGTATATTATAAGCTAAATTCCGAGTTAAAATGAGTTAGATATGACCTTTTTAAGTTAAGGATTCAACCTAGACGGAAATTGACGAACTTAGTAAATAAAATTGTTAAGTTTAATAGAACTTCATAAGAGATACTCATTGAGGGTATTCTTTGTACCTAGGTGAATTGGAGGACGGGTTACCACTTCCCGAGGACTATTACGACTAGTGGATTTTCACTACATGGACAAGTGAGTTCATTTCTCAATTAATTATGCTCTTGGATGTGCTTGTAGTAGTAGTGGCATTAGACTTAGGAAAAGATAAAATTGTGATTGAATGGTGATCTAAACTTGCATGAATGAACGATAAGTATATCGAGGCAAGCTTTGTTGCAATAATCTTGTATGAGCTAGTATAGATTTGGAATGTCTGAAATTTGTATGGTCACTTTTAAATTATCTAATTAATATACCATGATTATATGAATAAATTGTACATGCATATCACGTAGTGAGTCATATCATTGTCGAGTATGCCTTTGGTGGGACAAAGGTGTATTTGGGAGGCAGCGGGTCTTTAATGAAGGGGACTAGGGTTGCATGACTTATGGACCACCCCGTTCAAATATTGAAACTATGGTTGCATGACTTATGAACCAACATTAAAAATTGTGGTTGCATGTCTTATGGACCAATTTTGGAATTGTAGTTGCATGTCTTATGAGCTACCCCAAACCCCGAATGGAGGGCGTAAATTCATTCACTTATGACTACCGGAAAGTCATATGCTTGCTTGCTCATTTGCTGTGCATTCACATGGTTGCTTAATTATAATTTGCTTGTATAGATATTTTAGCTTGATCGAGTATGTTTCTTGGAAAATGAATCTCACTAAGCAATTAGCTTATACCCCAATAGTTTTTGTTGCAGTGTTCCTATTTTTGGATGTCCGAGAGGACACTTTGTGCAGGTTTACTATTGGATTAAAGAGCTTTTGAGGAAGTCGGGACCTAGTATAGGCGTGGACTTCTAGGAAAATCTCTTTAATGTAAATTCAGATATGTGTAATCGGAGAAAAACGATATGAATCCTATTATTTTGGCGGGGGTATGCCCCTTGACTTTTGTAAAGTTTAACTATTATCTTGTTGTGATTTATATTCTTAATGCTATGTATGCTTTCTTAAGACTACTGAATCAAAGTGTGATCCTAAAGTTGTGTGAGTACACCTTACACTCAATATGTAAACTATGGGATGACTAAGGATGCCATACTTAAGTTTAAATATTGAGTGTGGTGGACTGTCGCGTTTAGGGTACCCTTTGGGGCGTGACAGTTTAAGTTGGTATCAGAGCATGGTTAAGAGTTTACAATCATAACTACAAATAAAAAGCCTTAAGAAAGGAAAAAAAAATTGAGAATAGAATAGAATTACCAAGGAAGACTTGTATGGGAAGACGACCATAGTATCGGCCCTAAAATCCTATCACTCTAACCCTTGGCGATAGTAACCACTAGGAAACAATCAACTTAGTATCGTAAAACCTTCATAGGTGACCTAATGGGACTCCCATAGAATGCTGCTTAGATACTTTAGTTGCTTTTGGTATTGTATTGCTATTGTTACATGTTGATTGTTTCGTTGTTGCTTCTAATAGAAGATTTTACTTGATTTTTGATTATGAGGATTTTTGTACGTGTTGTTCAAATTTCAATAAAGCTATATTTATTTTATGATCTCAGAATTTTATTACTTAAAATTCCCTAATTTACCTTTTTACCTTTT